>APFE030243787.1:0-14269 GCA_000404065.3 Pinus taeda
ATTATATATACCATTCATTAAAAAAAGTGTAGGAAGATATCCATCATTCATCCACTGGTTCAAAACAAATCTATTTTTTTCCTTTTTTATCATAATATATACTTCTATTCTTTCTTATTTTCATTAATAATTACCACAAACGGAATTGGCATAGCCAAAATCAAAGATCTTTTCTCCCTTTTTCATTATCACATCCACTGATAAATGATCTAAAATAGTGATGTTCGCTTTTGACAATATAAATTCGTTCTTCTATTTCGTATCATTTAATGCCAGACAGATAAACGCGTCTTTTGTAAGTGAAAACGATTCTTCATCCACTCCAATTCACATTAACAATAAATAAATAAAAAATCATCCAAATCTAGTCGAGTGTCTGCAGTAAAGTCTAGTCTGGATGAGACAACAACGGTACTCATGAGACAGATTTATTAATTGTGGAAACATGTTATAGTGGCCATCTACAACCAAAGAAAACAAGGGTATGAATATATATTCACTTTTTCCTGCATCGCTACCAAATCCTATTCATGAGTTCCTTCATCACTTTTTCATGAATTCCTATTCTTCACCTGTTTTTGTCACGTAAAGTCTGTAGGGTTTATTCAATTGCAGCGTTGGCCACTATGGAAACCTAAACAAATGGTCAAAAATGAGAGGATCAGATTGACATTGCATTCAAAAGCTTACAGTATCTAACTAATTCCATGCTATTTTTTTCAAATATTGAGAGACAGCTGACAGCAAAGTATAGGTGCACCGGCGAGAACTTTGCCAAATTATCATTATTTGAGGATAAAAAGGCAACGTACTTTGAGCTGTACACCATCCACCAGAAGAAAGAAAACTCATTGACTTGTACGCACTGTCGGTGGGAATGTATATATGCAAAATGCATGTAACCGTTCATGTTTGACTTCAGTTATGTTTATATTTATATTTTTTCATTCATCTCTATATTGAAATATATTTTTTGAATAATAATAATTTTGTGGGTCCGTGGTAGATTAATGGGTAAAATCCATGTTGTGAAGCTTTTATATTTAAGTGATTTGAAGTTCAATTTCCTGATAGTTTTTAATTTATTTTTATAATTTAAATATTTAAAATATATTTTTTTATAAAATTTATGGGTGGGTGGTAGTTTAAGGGGTAAAATCCATGTCGAGAAGCTTTGGTATCTAAGTGATTGGAAGTTGAATCCTCAAAAGTGGTATGATGAGTGATATTATAATGATTTTTAATTTTATTATTGAATATTTGTAAGACTAATGTACTAGCAATTTTTCTTTAGCCCTTATGGTGAGAGGGAGGCTGATTTCTTTCCTTAGTAAAAAGAATAATAATCTATTGAATTTAGGATTCTGTGATCCAGATCAAGTTTATTAAGAAGGTTTTCTGCGATAATAACATCAAAATTCATTTGTTGAGGCATCCCGAACCACAACAATGGAATCATGACAAGAAGTTAAATAGTGAGATGGATCATTCAATGTCTATAAAAACAAGTACTTTTCACCAAGGAAACAACTACAAAGGACTGGGCAACAACTACATTTTACTAACCAACAAATAGGGAAAGGAATAATAGTAATTTTATTAATTAATTAAATAGTTTGTTTATTAAGTCAATTCATTATTATTTTTATTTGTAACAAATAAATATGTTTATATTTAACGAAATTGTTTCAATGAACTCACAATGTAAAACCTAAATAATTTAATATCCTATTTAGTAATTTAAAACTAAATAAACTACTCAAAGATTTGTATTATTATAGGACTATTATAAAACTAATAACTAGCTAGTTAATTAGTTAATTTGATTCCTAAGTTTATTTATTTATTTATATTTTCACTATATATGTAACTAAATTAGTAATAACATATGTTAATTCTATGAAGAATTATGGGATAAATTGTTTACAATTAATTAGTTAATTTAAAAATTAAATTTATTTATTTTCATTTATTAAAGCTATCAAGGGATATATAGAGAATAATCCTAAATGTTTATTAATTAACCCACTAATTAGTTAATAAGTTTATGTGTAAATTTTTAGATATTTCACAAATAATAAAAACTAGGTAAAGTGTAAAACTATTTTAGAACTAAAACTAAGAACTTTAACCTAATAAAGTAAAAAGAGGAAAGCCTTATTAACCTTTTATTTTCAATTTGAAAATGAAATCTAAACAGACTAGAATAAAATATTAATGATATTAATTAAATAAAAATTTAATGAGAACCAAAGGAAAAATCAAAACAATAGCAAAGGGAATAAAGGGGAAATTAAACAATCCTGAAGACGAGGGAGTAAAAACTAGAGAGAGAAGAGGCCAAAATGGAACCAAACATGGGGGAAGGGCAGAGAGGGGGATAGGGGGAAAGGGCGAGGATCCAATAATTGCTAATCTTCTAGTTGTCGTCTTTGTTGAGATTGCTCGGCCTTCTTTCAATTTGAATGGCCTCCTTAATTTTTTGTTGATAAAAATGAGCCAATCTTAGCAATAACTTGGACCTTTTCAATACATATATGATGCTTAGTCTTCTCCATGTGTTCTGCTAGGGTTGAATATTGGGTCCTCCCATGTTTCATGTCAGTGGCGTGCTCATGAATCCTCTAATTAATAGAGTGCCTCGTTTCACCTACATAGAGGGTCCCACATGAGCAAGGTATAACCTAAACACCTTCCATGTCCTTGGCATCAATGGGGTATTTAACAAATCTTAGGGAACTATGAATGGTGTTAAGGGGTCTAAAATTTGATGGAACATTATGCTTCCTGTGGATTCTCACAATCTTATGAGTGGTCCCTTTGAAGAAAGTGAGATGAACCCCTAAGAACCGATGTTTAGGGTCTTTCCTGACCTTGGGAACTATGCTAGCTTTAAGGAAGGCTATCAAACTTTGATGCCTACTATAGCCATTGTTAACAAAAACATTAAAGAGATGGGCTTTCTCTTTGTCCATGAACTTTTCATCAGAGTTTCTTAGCACACGAGTAGCTAGTGTGTTGAGAACACCCAACTTTTGAGTAGGAAAATGATGGGAACTGGCATGAAGATACTGCTCAGTATGAGTTCTCTTCTGAAACACATGATGGGAGAAAAGATCATCATCATTCTTTGAAATAACAACATCAAGGAAAGGAAAGAACCCATCAATTTCATACTCCATGTGAAGTTTATGGCAAAAGATTGTGAAGACCGCTCTCTAAATTATGGATCACAAGAGTCTAAGTTCTAGCAAGATTATTGAGATGCTGGAAAAAAAGATATAATTCTTCATGGCCATGAGACCAGATTACACTGGTGTCATCCACAAATCTGTTCCATAGCTTGGGCAGGAGATGGGCCGAGGCCAAAGCCTTAGCTTCAAAGTCTTCCATTAAATGATTAGCAACAATGAGGGACAATGGCGAGCCCATGGAAACCCTGCATGTCTACTCATAGAACTCCCCTTCAAAGCTAATATTGCTCATTTTCATCAATGGAAATTTAGGGAGGCCATTGAAATTGAGAGAATGGCGAGCAATCTCAACAAATATGAGGACTGGAAGATTAACATCTATTGGATCCCGGCCATTTCCCCCTAGCCCCCCTCTCCCCCCTATTTGGTTCCATTTTGGACTTTTTTCTCTCTGGTTTTTACTCCCTCATTTTTGGGATTGTTTAATTTACCCTTCATTCTTGCTATTGTTTTGATTTTTCTATTGGTTCTCATTAACTTTTTATTTAGTTAATATTATTAATATTTTATTCTTATTATTTTCTTAAGATTTATTTGAATTGGAATAAAAGGTTGATAAAGCCTTTCCTCTTTTTCCTTTTTTTTTTTTTTTTTTTTTTTTTTTTTTTTTTTTTTTTTAAAAAAAAAAAAAAAATTATGTAAAATTTCTTAGTTTTAGTTTAAATTCATTTTAACTTGACCCTAATTTTATTATTGTGAATATATATAAAATTATATTACTTAATAAGTATAGTTGGGTCCATTAATACACATTTAGGATTATTTCTCATTTTCCCACGATACTTTACGTAATTGAAATAAATAAATTTATTATTTAAATTAACTAATTAATTAGAAACAATTTATCCTATAATTATTCATAGAATCAACCCTTATTTTATTACTTATTTAGTTACATAAATAGTGAAAATACAAATAAATAAATAAACTTAAGAATCATATTAACTAATTAACTAACTAGTTGTTAGTTTTATAATAGTCCTATAATAATACAAATCTTTGGGCAGTTTGTTTAGTTTTAAAATATTAAAGAGGGTATTAAATTATTTTGGTTTTAGGTTGCGAGTTTAAGTTCATTAAAACAATTTCATTAAATATAAACATATTTACTTGTTACAAATAAAAATAATAATGAATTGATTTAACAAACTAATTAATTAATTAATTAATATTTCTTTCCCTTTTTCTTGGTCCAGTCAAATGTAGTTATTCTAGTCCTTTGTAGCTATTTCCTTCATCAAAAGCAATTGTCTCTATAGCCTTTTAATGATTGATCTCTCTATTTAGCTTGTTACCATGATCTGATTCTTCATCTCGTCTTGATGATAAACCTCACTTGTTGGTTCTAAGATGAACTGCACTTGTTCATTCTAAACGCGGAGAAAAATGAATTTTGATGTGGTTATTCCGGAAAACCATCTTAATAAATAATAATCTAATTTCTTATTATGTTTTTTATTTAATTCAATTTTTGAAATGGTATGATAAGCGATATTATAATCATTTCAAATTTTATTATTGAATATTTGGAAGGCTAATTACTAGCACTTCATCTAGCCTTTATGGTGAGAAGGAACTTTTTTTTCCTCAGTAAAGGAATATAATTAATTTTAAAGAATAATTAGCTATAATCACATAAGTATACATTCACCCTATTCCAGATAGATCCCCACACAAAAGTCATAAAGATAATTTCTACACTTTTAAACTTAACTAAAAAGAAAATACATATTTAGCAATTATTTATAAAATAATTTTTTATTTTAATAAATAGTTTAATAACCTCGTTTTTTATAATGAATATATTAAATTACTAGTTTAAAAAATATTATAATGTAAAATTAATATATTTAAAAAAAATATCTTATATCTCATACACACTAAAGTTTACCAAAATGTACATTCTCTATCTCTTTTAAATTTAAACTTATTACTTCTTAGAGAGAAAAACATATTCTTAATTCAAGTGACATAAGTGGATTGAATATGCATGGTAAGAAGGTTTTGTGTTGGAAGACTGGTTACGCAGAGGGTTCTAGAGTTTAACTAAGAGAGTGACAGAGGGCATCAGGCACCCATGGAGGCCTAGGGAGGAGGGAGCTCCACTCCCTCCTATAGTAATTTGGTTTCAAACAGAGGCAGAGGATGGAATAAGAACAAACCTTCACAACCCTTGGAGGTCAAGACAAAAAACATTGAAACTCAAAAGGCAAAAGGCAGCAAAACCCATGCAGATCAAGGGGCCCATGAAGAAGACCAGTAGGAGGAGAAAGCGGAAGATAGAGGTCAAGGAATAGAGAATAGAACCAAGAAGGGGCCCTGTAAACCCAAGGCCATAACTAAACCTTAGGTTATTCTGAATGATCCATCTCTACAAGCGCACAGGGATCACATGGAAAACTATGCCATCATTTGCAAATTATGGGAATCTGGCCATCAGAGAAAGCATTGTACACCTGGATAAAATAAAATTGGAAACCAAAATGGGAGTTAAATATACATCTTCGATCCAAAGGTTTTTTTACAATGGTGTTCACGAACATGGAAGACAGAGACAATATTTTTGAAGGAGGACCATACTTCTTTGCAGGTGCTCATCTCTATATGCGGCCATGGATGATGAATTTTGTGCTAGAATGAGAAGCCTTCACTTTGGTACTGGTATGGATTAGACTCTACTCCTTACTTTTAGATTACTGGATGCGAGAGTCTTTAAAAGATATAGGCAATAAATTAGGTCATTTCTTAAAAATTTCAGAGGCAACTCTACGGGGAAAATACACCTCCTATGCGTGTATGTGTGTGGAGATGGACCTATCAGGCGCCCTTCTATATGAGGTCATTCTAGAAGTCTATGACAAGGAATGGGTTCAATAATTTGACTATGAACATATCCCGTTCATATGTCACAAATGTCATGAGCATGGGCACCTATCTAGAGATTTTCCTCTTAATAGAAGGGAGGAAAACCTAAACACCGGCAAAGGGAAAGACCAGATAGGTTTCACCAAAGTAGTAGAAAAAGGAAAGGGACGGGGAAGGAAGACATAAAAGAACCCTGTTGAAAATGATAAAAAAACAAGAAGTCACAATAGTTTTGAGATATTAGGAGAAAAAGAAATAGACAAAGGTGATGAAGAGAGTGCAAACAATCAGTTAGCAAGGGGGAAAGGAAAAGAGACTAGCATGGAGTTCACTCAGGAATAGAACGAAAACACAAAGGACCCTTTGAGTACCATGGAAATAGAAAAGGACAAGGAAATGACTCAAAGTGAAAGTGGTACAGAGGACCAAGACTTACGGGAGATCCTAGAAAGGGAGAACCTAGAGTTGGAAAAGTTCATAGAACAAGGATGAAACCTAGGAATAAACTCCATCCCTCAGGATAATGTGGACAAGGTACAACATATATTACTTAACAAGTCACATAAAATAGCTACGGGATTCAAAAGAGGACATGATAACCAGGAAAATAAAGGAACTTCCTCAATAGGATAAATAACAATAAAACTGACAAAAAATCTAGGTAAAAGGAGGGGAAGAAAAAGACAGAAAGAACTACTGCTGGAATGTGGCAAACTCATGATTGACTCAGGAAGGATGAAACATATTTCCAGTTACTCCTTTAAAACCCCACCTCAATGAAAATCACAACCTGGAACATTAGAGGACTAGGGAGCAGAAGAAAACAAAGTAAACTAGGTAACAGGATGAGAGAGGAAAAACCTGACATAGTATTCATACAGGAAACAAAATCTCAGTGGAGAAGATCCAAAAGAAACATAACAAATGATTAAATATATATGAATACCTTGAAGTGAAGGCAGATAAATTTGCTGGTGGCATTCTCACTCTATGGGATTCACAGAAATTTGGTGTGATTGATGTTGAGGCATCTAGACATCATTGTTCTATGATTTTCCAACTAGTGGGTGACAGATAATGTTACATGATCACGAATGTCTATGGCCCATAGCCAATGGAGGACAAACTTCGACTCCTCAAAACACCGGAGGATTTGAAGAAGAGATACACAGCTCTACACTGGATTCTTGGAGGGGATTTAACATGACAAAATCACTCATGGAAATGCAAGGAGGAACTAGAACACTTGGTAGAGATTCAGTTTCTTTCTAGAACTTCATCACTAATATGAAATTGGTCGATATGGAAACAAGCAATGTAATCTATATTTGGAATAAAAAAAGAGGGGGCCATACCCAAGTACCCTCAAAATTGGACAGATTCATTGTTTTAGAGGAAATTCTTGTCATGGGAAACAACATTACTGCACACATACTGCCTTTTGGAGGTTTAGATCACTAACCTATCTAATTGGAAGATTCTTTTTTTGGTAAAACAAGGAAATCCCCCTTTAGATTTGAGAATGCTTGGCTCACACACTCAAATTTCCTCACAAACATTGAAAAATGGTGGAAGGAAAAGCTTCACCTTTAAGGTACAAAGATGTTCCTTCTACACTGCATGCTCAAACACATCAATGGCAGACTCAAAGAGTGGAATAAAAAGGAATTTGGTAATATCTTCAAAGCTAAAGGAGATGTGGAAAAGAAACTGAAGGAAATAAACCATATTCCTATCACAGAAGGCTATATAGATGAAAGGAAAGAGATGGCAGAGTTACTCCGGCAAGAATGGGATAATAGATGTCTTCAAGACGTAATATTCTGGAGACATAAATCCAAAGTTCAATGGATTAAAGAAGGGGAGAGAAATGCCAAATTCTTTCACAGATCCACCATAGCTCACAGAAACAACAATAGAATTTTGAAACTTAAAGATCATCATGGAATAAAAAGAAACACTCATGAAGAGATGGAGAAGGTTCTAGTCCAGCATTTTTAGAATTGCTGAGGAAACCTTGGAAGACAAAACCCAGTTTACAGAAAATTTGCTGAGTACATTCCTAAATTGGTTACTAGAGAAGATAATTGCAATCTCAACAGACCAGTTACAGAGGAAGAAATTGAGGAAGTCGTTAAAGAGATGCACAATGGGAAAGCATCAGGCCTGAATGGCTTCAATGTGGACTTTTTCAAAGCTTGTTGGAGGATATTTAAACTGGATATCCTATAGGTAGTAGAAGACTCTCGAAATTTTAAGACAATCTTATAGGCGATCAATGAACCTTTCATAGCCTTAATCCCCAAACAGGAATAGGCTACCTCACTAGATAGATTTAGACCTATAGGACTATGCAATGTGGTATACAAAACAATATCCAAAGTAATTACCAATTGTCTCAAGCCAATCCTCCCAACTCTAGTGTAAGAGGAGCAATGGGCTATGTGGAAGGGAGACAAATTCTAGATAACATAATTCAAGAACATGAAATGGTTCATTCATTCAACACAAATAAATAGGCAGGAACGATAATTCAGTTGGACATAGCAAAGGCCTATGACAAACTTAGCTGGTTGTACATAAGCGCAATATTAAAAGCCTATGGTTTTGATTACAATTCGATTAAATGGGTTATGGTGCTAGTCACCACCACCAACTGCTCAATTCTTCTCAATGACTCTCCCTCCAAAACCTTCAAGCCTTCTAGAGGTATCAGGTAAGGCAATCCTCTTTCTCCTTTCCTTTTCATTCTAATGATGGAAGGGTTAGGAAGAGAAATCAAAGTTGCTAAGGAGGAAGGGAGAATTTAGGGTCTGAGACTCACTTAAGGTGGTGACATGGTGACACATCAGCAATTTGTGGATGATACTATGGTCCAAGGCACAGCCACTGTCAATGAAGCCAAAGCATTCAAGCAGATTTTGATTGAGTTTGCTAGGGCAATAGGCATAGAGCTAAGTGTTACTAAATCAAAGATTTTCTTTTTCAATACAAAGAAATCCTTCCAGAATTTTGGGCTTTCAAAGGGAATCATTACCTGCACACTACCTCAGAGTTCACTTCACCGAAAAACCGCTACATAAGGTTATATGGGAGCTTGTTCTTAATAATCTAAAAGATACGATTAGCAAATGGACAAATAGAGCACTGAATCTAGTAGGGAGACTGATTCTAATAGAGGCTATCCTACAAAGTATCCCTATCTATATGCTTTCAGCCATTCTGGCACAAACTGGTGTAATTACTAATATAAGAAATATTCAGAGAGAGTTTCTCTGGGGGAAAGGTGAAGAAAAGAAGAAAGGGCACTTGTGGCATGGGACAGTGTATGAAAACCTAAGTTCCATGGTGGTTTGGTTCTTCATGACCCAGGAATTCTTAACAAAGTTCATGGAGCCAAAATCTGGTGGAGATGGCTAAAGGAAATACAAGCCCCCTAGGAAAAACTATGGAAGCAAAAACTTGCAAGAGGGTGGTAGGAGAAGAACCTCATTAGAATGTCTAGGACAAGTTAAAGGTTCTGCAATATGGAATAGGCCATGGGAGAATAGGGCCCTAGTCCAAAATCATAGTTTTCGGGAGATAAGAAGTGGAAATCTCGCTTGGTTCTGGAGGATAATTGGTAGTAGGAGGACAATCTTCGAAGTGAAGAATTAGTAGACATTCACACCAATACCATCAACAAAGGATTAAGGTGGTTACGTTACTATTGGGACCAATCAAGGAACAACGAGAAATGGAGAACATGGAAACTTCCAGACTACAGTGGAGTGGACATATTACAAAGTCAAGCTATAGCCCTTAAAGGTCTTTTAGACAAAAGCCAAGCCTTGACCTCAACCTTGGATGATCAACTAAGATGGGGAAATAACTCTAGGATAATTGTCATTAGATGAAAGTCAAACTGTTCAAGTCGCTGGTTCAATAAGGCAAGATTCTGACATGGGATAACCTAAGAAAAAGAGGCTTTGTTGGCCCCTCAAGATGTCACTTATGTAGACAACTGGAAGAAACTACAAATTATCTCCTTAATAGATGCACTTTCACTACAATACTTTGGAATTGGGTGGGAGAAGTTTTCGAGCAGATAGACAGAAATGTAAATGACATCATTGCTACTCTGAAAAAATGGCGGAATTTTTTTTTGGATAATGAGATCATTAACTCTACCTAGATGTTGGTCCCATGATTCATAATTTGAAATGTTTGGAAGGAGCACAACAATGGGATTTTTAAGGATAAAGCGATTCCAGTGAGCAGCATCCTTAAGCTAATCCTTAAACAACTCGAAGAGACTGTTCACATCATGGGAGGTGAAGCCACTAGCAAACCCACCAAACATAGAGAGGCTAGAATACTGAAGAAGTTAGAGCGCAAGGTTCATTCCCCTCAAGGTTCTATGTAGATCAACAAGAATACCTCAGCAGAAAAGGCTTCATGGCAACCACATTCACATGCCTTTTCAAAATTTAACATTGATGGGGCATCAAAAGGGAATCTAGGAGAAGCTGGATATGGAGGGGCTATGATGTATGAGGAAGGAAACATACATGTCATCTTCCATAATTGTCTAGGAAAAGCTACCAACAATATGGTTGAGCTCATGGTGATGGAATTATGCTTGGAAATACTGCTCAAGTACAACATTCACAATGTCATCATTGAGGCTGACTCGAAATTAGTCATTAACTCAATGAAGAGCAGAAATGTTGGTGATGCACTAGAGAAAATCTCAGGACATTGGTGGCTTCTGCAAGTGTACCAAAGAATACAAGTGCACTTAAGAATGCTTGGAACTCTTAGGTTGGTGCATGTCCCAGTGAAGCCAACAAAGTTGTGGACTGGCTTGCCAATGAGGGGGTTCAAAACAAGCATATCGGCTTATGCTACTGGTGGGAGGAGGTAATGGATGATAGGCTAAAGGAGGAATGAACATCTCGGGCCCTCAATGACAGACAACAGTATCAGGAAAAGTCAAGAGAAAGAATTTTACTTTATGAAAACAATGGATAAGTTCACTTCAGATGGTCCATCAACGAAGATGCACTGTCAGTTTTCTAAGGGAGCTTCCAGAAATAGAGGCAGATATCTGTTCACAGGAGGAATGATTCCATGGAAGATGAAGGCGTTAAAGGAAGAGATTACTAGGGTCAAAAACTGCCTGAGCCATACCACCTGCTAAAGGTAACCTCTATCCCGGGAGAAGTTTTCCTGGAAGACAAGCAATGCCATTCAGCAAGAGACATGTGGAGGTGAATGGACAATGATTACTTCCTTCATCGTTGGGTATCTAGTGAGCAATTGTGTGGTCCAATTTGTTCTGTGGCCATCAAATCTAAAGAGGGAAGATAATTCGCCACCTTTTGGTGTGCAAGTTACTGGGTCTGAAAGGATAAAACCAGTTATGGTTTACCACCTTCATCGGGCCCCTTCCAGACCAAAGACGATTTTAATGAAAAGCCAACATTTCCACTCAGGAAGCAACACATGGCGAAGGACAGAAAAAGCAAATCGCCTTCATCACGAGGTATACAATGGGATTTTTAAGACGCATGTTATGAAGTCTAGCCATTGGATCAAAATTAAAGGATCAACGGCCAATGTTGATCTTGCTACTTTAGGGTTTTTCACAAGCAGCTATCTGGGTCGATTTGGTCTGTGGCCATCGAATCTAGAGAGGGAAGATCAAAGGTCACCTTTTGGTGTGCATGTTGGTGGGGCCAAAAGGATAAAACCACTAATGGTTTACCACCCTCATTGGGTGCCTTCCAAACCAAAGATGGTATTAAGGAAAAGTCATCGATTCACTCAGGAAGCAACATGTGGTAGAGGACTGAAAAGGAAAACCGCCTTCATCACGTGGTATTCAATGAGATTTTTAAGCCTCGTGATATCAACTACAGCCATTGGATTAGAAGGAGAAGATTAATGATCAGCATTGATCAGGCAACTTTAGGTTTTTTTGAGAACTGTGCCACTACGCGGGTTGAATCTTGACCATCGGATTGTTAGATGATAGCTCTCCGGTTGGTTTTCGGCAATCTAGACCTTGTCTCGGTTTGATTTTTTGAGGTTTTTTTTTAGCACTTAGGGTATTTTCACTCCCCTTTGTAGGAGTTTGTGCCTCTTGGCATTTGTCGTAACATGTGTAAAATATATTTTTACCTAAATTAATAGAAGGACCGTCTCTTGCTTCAGCAAAAAGAAAAACATATTTTTAAATATAATAATTTTAATATATGATAAATTATCCCAATTCTTTATAAAATGAATAATTATTAAATACTCATTTAAGAAAACTATTATAATTATAAATTATAATATACACATTAATCTTATTTAAAATAAACCTTATTTAAATAATTTAAATATAGTTTGAATTACTCAAATCTCAATTTTACATCAATTGAAAAATTATAGAAAGAATTTGTTATAAAAACAATAAAGTAAAACACCTTTACCACATTTCCTTAAAATATAATTATTACACTTCTTAAGGTATATCATTATAAGGTTTATATTTTACCAAATCAACAACATTTTAATTTAATAATTTTATCAGTGCAATAAAACGTTTAAGGTAAACTTTCAATGCGTATATTCAAGTTTAACATTTTATATTTTAATATTTATTTTTTAATAGAAATTATGAATATTTGAACAATCTCAATTGTGCATTTTTTTTTTTTTTTTTTTTTTTTGAGGTGTCATAGACCGCATTGGGTTTAGAGGATGTTAATCATCATCATCATAATCATTATAAAGTTTTGTTCTTAAAGCTTAAAATATATTTGCCAAAATTTATTATAGAGGTTGTTTCTTGAGTTTATAATTTTAATTGTTTTATAGATTATATTATCTAGATGCTTCACTTTTAACTAGATATTATTACAACTCCCTTTACATTCCTTGAAATAGTGTGAAGTTGTCAATCAAAAAAGAAAATTCACGATTCATCCTTGGAATATGTCACGGGGGAGATTTGTTGAAAAATAGATTTTGTTTCAGCCTATCTATGCTCAGGTGGTAAGACCCTAACCTGGTTGGCATTTTCATATGTTAATATCAGTTATTTTCCTATTGTGATCTATGAGCACTTGTATTGGTTGTTATGGTGATCTTATGGATTATTTGTCATGGTTTCTATTCTAGTTATATGTTGTTTATATGCATGGTTTTATGATGTGCTCTAGCTATGGCTCTTGCTCATGATTTGATAAATTATTGGATGGTTGATGAATGCATGGGCTAACAAGTATTACTTCAACTAGCTATAAAGGGAATATAGCATTCTCAATGATTCTCATATCAAGTTCAAAAGTTTATGATCATATATGATTTGATGACTTGTAACTTCCATGTTTACTATATGTTTGCAAAATGTTTATCTTCCATTAGGCATGTATAGGTCAAGATCTTCCTCAAGTTTTCATTTTTTAGATTTGTTATCATTATTGTCATGATTATGGAAAGTTATAGACAATTTTGAGCAGTGGTTTGGAGGCTAGCCTTGAAAAAGTGGCATATAACTCACAACCACATCCACAAAAAGAGGAAATTAGGTCATAATTACATGGAGACAAGCATATGGGTGCGGATAAATCCTTCCAACTCCATGCACGAAGTGTTATGCATGTGGTTGGGGAATAAACCTAGTAAAAAATAGTTCTGGCCGAGGGATTGATCACCTAGGGTGGTTGGTACGCTACTATGTGACTTGTAGCCTCTGGGGGATATCAGTTTACTTCTAGTTTGTAGGCCCCAATTCCATAAATGGAACATGGAAGTCAGGTCATATCATAGTGACACTCAACTCATATTTACCTTGGAGAGTTTGTCAAAGTGGATAGATGTGGGAGGGGTAGTTACGAGGGTTGGAACAAGATATTTGCCTCTCAAATATATGCTCCAAAGGGAAGGTTAAAGACTCATAATTGAATTTGTCACAACCATAACTGAATTTGTCACAACCACAAAGAAAAAATGATGGTAGTCTGATGATCCAGTTTTATGAAGGAACAAAATGAAATACAAATATGAAGAGAAACACAAAGATACAACAAAAACAGAACTTCAATTCATTAATAATAAAGTATTGAAAATTGCTTACAAGCAGAATGAAAATAAACTAGCTTAGATGATGGTAGATT
>APFE030243791.1:8384-39679 GCA_000404065.3 Pinus taeda
CTTTACACCATGAGTTTCATCTCCATCACCTCTTGACTTAATCAAAAGCCACTAAAAATCACGCTTAAAATAAAATCATCTAGCAAATTTTTTGTTTCTAAGGCTCTAATACACCAACATAGCTTAGGCTAGTATCTTGGAGTAGGGAGTAATTAACTCTCCAAGATAGTAAAACAAACAAGTAGCTTTATCTTGCAGTAGGAGAAACCCAATTGTTGCATCTATGCTCTGGGGAAGCTCCTCTTAAAGGAGAAGCACGAGATCGTGTTCGAACCAGTGTGGGAATCAATCCTTCCTCATTGGGAACGACACCAGATATTCACGTATTACAAACGGTAAACCTCAGATTAACCATTGTCGAGGAGCCTGGGGTCACTTGTTGGTAAACCTCGGATTATGTCGGGGAGCCTTCAAGGGGATTGAGCTTGCTACTCTGCCCTTACGTGCGTATCGGATCGTAGACTGTTCCCCCAGGTATATTTGTTTATGTTGGTAACCTTAGTGATCATATTCTCTAGGATTCTTCCTAAGGTGACGGTGGCGGGAAGATCCCACTGTACCTGGAGCAGACGTCGGCTAGACTCACTTGGATTTTCTGGGGGGTTCTCTTCACTCGAGACAGTTAAATGGAGGAACTTGTGCCAGTCTATTCATTAAGCAGGTTGTCGGGGTAACTGTTCCAACCACTATTTCTGTATCAAACTCTGCAACGTTGGATTTCATCACCAACTAGTGTTTTCGGTCCGGAAAGTTACTGTTTGTGTGTGTTTGATCTCTTAGATTCTTTAGGCATGTGATTCAATTTGATTGGTTTTTTAGAGACTTTAGGTGGTTTTCATTGAGATTTTACTTTGTTTTCGTGTGAAGTAGTTAAAATTCTTTAACTGTGGTTGAATTACCGAGGCATTCCCGTAGACTTCGGGGCCAATCCCCTGAGTTTGTTAATGTGGATGAGTTATTGAGGACATCCCGTAGACTTCGGGGTCAACCTCGTGAAGACATTCCAAGCCAGCTTGAAGGCTTGAAAGTCCTCGTATCTCCAAGTAGCAGTAGAAGTGGGTCACCTGAAGAAGGAGAACCTTCTTTGGTAGAATATTTTGATCCTCAACCGTTAGTAATTTCAGAAGTTACTGGTAGTATTGCATCTACTAGTGATATAGGTGAAGAACCTAAAGTATCTGAACCCGAATCTGAAGTTGTTGCTACTCCTGTATCAGATTTTGTTTCTCTGACTCCTAGTGGTCCTAGTTCTCCTAGGGTAGAAACCATAATTACCCAAGATCTTCCTGTTGGACTCATAGCAATCGAAGAGCTTGCTATTTCAGACATCGAAGAAAGCTTTCCTTTTCCAGACAATCGACCTATCTTATTTATAAAGCACATTTAGAGAAAGATAGTGTCTGGTTGGTTTGCTTGTCATTAGGTCTTCATTAGATTCTAGGAAGGTCTATCTTGTCCGCAAGATTGACTCATTCCGCGTGACAATTGGCGACACTGGTTTAGCAGGTAGACTGGTTTTGTCTCTTCTTCTGCCTCCTTATACACTGCTTTTAACCCTGGGAGTGATGAGAAGCTTTCTGTGGCATGATATTTAGTACATATGGCACAAGTTTGTACCATATCTAGCGGGCACTCTTTGTGACTATGCTTCTTCCTGCATCTACAACAAAATATCACCAAGTTTTGTTTTGCTTCAGCCTGCTTCTACTTGGCTTGCATGATGTCTAATTGTTTCGTCAAAGTTCCAAAAATATCTGTTTTGAAATCCTCTAGCAGGTTGCCAATTTTTGCATGAGTTATACTCCTACTAGAGATTTTTCTATCCTTGGTAGCCATGTCGCCTTCTGCTAGTTTCAATCTCGTATTGCCTCTTGAGCACCTGATACACAATTTAATAATATCAGCATAGTCTTCTTGATATATATCACCTTTACCCATCATATTTAATGTCTCTATCCATTGTTCTTTCATCCCTTTAATTAGTGTAGTGTTTAGCACATTATCAGGCAAAGGAAGATTTGTATAGAAGGACCACTGGAGGTTATATTGAAAACGTTCCACATATTCTTCTAATGTTTCACTGGGTCTTGCTACCATTTGGAATATTTCGTCTTTCAATTCCCTAGATCTGCAATAGTTCTGATATTTTTTAAGGAAAGTGTTTTTCATTTGATCCCAATCATTTATTGTGCCCCCACCTAATCCCATAAACCAACGCAAGGCTGCTCCTTTTAATGTAGAGGGAAACAACTTTAGTTTTTGGGGGTCGATGGTATAATCATAACCCCAACATAATACATCAAATTCAAACATAAATGCATCTGGATCCTCTGATGTCAGTCCATGAAAGGTGGGAATATTTTGGAGAGGGATGGCTTTCATGGGTGCGTTGACAATTATGTCAACGATGGGATACTGCAATGTAGAGGTTTGGGGTGATTGTGGGTTGTTGGCCATTTGATCAAATATATGTCAGTAACCTTCGAGTAGATAATTATTCCTAGGATGACTAGAAGGGGTGGAAATGATCTTAACAACACTCCCTTGGTCTGAGATACTGGGTGTTCCTTGTTGAATTATTACCTAAGGGGATCCTGGCTCCTCTGCTTCCCCTGTTTCTCCTCCTCCTTCACAAATGTTACAAGAATTCTCTTCTTGTGAGGAAATTGGGCGTGAATTTTCAATTTCTTGAAAACTCTACTCGGTCCCTACTATTTTTTTGTGGACCTCAGTGTAGGCTACAGATGGTGAGCCTGTGGCCCGAAGGGAGACAGTAGGTTGTCTGGAAGCAATGTTTGTGGGACCTACTGATGGCTAAGATTCAGCTCTCTTTAAGATGTCATCTGTGAAAGTTGATCATCCAAGGGTCACTGGTCCCTTACATCTGTCAAGTTTGGGTAGTGGAATTGGATTGTTTTCCATTTTTTTCTTCTTATTCATTCATGCAAACAATTCAAATGTTTATCTCTACCCTAAGTTCCTAACAATTCTACTGGAAATCAAGTGGGGGAGCAGGAATTTTACTTGCTCTGTACATAGGTTCTTACCTTTCATTTTTAATACCTAGTTCTCTCTCAACAGACAAGCATCAAATACCTACTTTAGTTTTCTATAATTGTGCTGAAAAGTGGGTGGAAGAGCAAAACTTTACTTGTTGTTACCTAGGTTTTTACCTTCTGTTTTCAATACCCAATTCTTCTTCAACAACAATCATCAGATGTACATTACTATTTATAAATGACTGCGCTCTCCCTGGCAACGACACCAAAATTTTGGGTGCTAAAAGGTGCCTTTTAAAAATCCTAATTATCCTCACATTAATTATCAATCAAGGCAAGTCTTATTATTTCAAAAGTGTACACAGTATGTGGCTGCTATTTAACTCAGAGAGTAATGTTTCCTAAATTGTAGTATAAATCTTTTAAATACAAGAGTAAATGGATGTAGCCAATAAATTCCAATTGCAATTCAAGAAAACTCAATCCTTTAACAAAATAAAATCTTACATTCATCAAAGTAATAGCAACATCAGTTGAGAGTACAGTAGTGATAACTCATCCTTCTTTAACTGATTTAATCTAGATCAAACCGAGTCTTCAATAAACAATCTAAACAACAAATGATATCAATCTGAGAGTTTCAAAATCGATAGTTAATACTCTTAACTGTTGATTATATCAAGTGAAATATTTATCTAAGTAACTTTATCGAAAATGAAAGTAAACTAAATCAAAGAAAATACTGCAAATTATATAAAGCAAAGAGATTCTGTCAACATTGGAAAATAATAAATAGTGAAGCAGTAAAATCACAGAAATCAAGAATACTATCAAACCATCACACTTGCGAGAATTGGAAATGTATGACACAAGAAAATCAATTGAATCCACCAAAGGCCAGGCCCTTAGCCACTAGCGAACACTACTAAGTTACTTCAGATAACGCGAGGGAAAAACAACTTTACTTATATATTAATCATCAAACTGAAAAAGCGTTACAATGTATTCATGTTCTTCTCAACAACGAGAGTTTGTAATTACAATTACAATTTCAATAATACAAAAATTCCTCCCCTTCCTTCTTACAAAACATCTCCTTTTATAATAGGAAAGGGTAAAAAGATAAATGATAAACGCGATCCCTCAAGATCTCTCAATCCTGAGAGATTTGCAACAGTTTTCCAAATTCAGACATCCTTTCCTTTCTCTCATTGATTCTTATGATTTGCTTTGGCCTTATCTGCAACCACTGTGTTCCTTCCTTAGCTTGCCGATTTTTGTTGTTCCTTCATAGGGAACAACATTTGTCCCTTTTGTTGTTTTCCTGCATAAAGAAAAGTAATAATTAGCTAAGTCGTAACTGAAGATAATTCCTTCATTTCTTACTGTAATTCCTTAATAGATTAGCGGATTAAGACATAGAAAGGATAAGAAAAGGAAAAGGATGATGATTTTAATAGTAAATGCATACCTTTTCCATGACTCAACACTTACTAAGTTTTTCATCATTATTTTTTATGAAACATTTGCTTTCAAAAACTATAAAATGATTTACAGTGGGAGGCTTACCATACCAAAGTTCATACAAAGTTTTATCACTATTCACATGAACATGAGCCTTGTTGAGAATATTTACTGTAGTATGTGTAGCTTCACACCAGAAGGTGTCAAGAGTTCCAGACTCATCAAGTATAACATGAGCCATTTATTGAATAGTTCTATTCATTCTTTCTGCCATGTCATTTTTTTAAGGAGTTTTAGCTACATAAAATTGTCTTTGTATGCCATGTTGTTCATAGAAATCAAAGAATTCATCTAATATGTATTCTCCTCCTTTGTCAAATCTAAGACATTTGATTTTTAGATCTAATTCATTTTCAACTAATGCTTTGAAGACTTTAAATTTATCAAATGATTCATATTTCTATTTCAATAAACTGATCCAACACATTCTAGAAAAGTCATTAATGAATAAGATTAGTATTGTTCTCCACAAGGTAACTTTTTCCTTACTGGTCCACATAAATCACTATGTATAAGTTCAAGAGGCTTACTTGTTAATCCTTGTTTGGAATTGAATTGAAATATGGTTTTCTTACCGAACTGACATGACTTACGTATGGTACTTTCTAGTAGGGTGATGTTGGGTAGATCATGAACAAATTTGAACCTGCTTGATTTTCTTATTTGAGAGAAGCTTAGATGTCCCAACCTTCTATGCCATAACCAGTTTTCCTCTGCCTCGCTCATGGATTTTGGTGGGTAATATCACTGCAAGAAACATTATGACCAAAATTATGACATGAAAAACATTGTCCATTAAATAAGAAATTTTTGTGATCATAGAATATTCTGATGTGGTTTACCTTTTGACTGGTGCTTTTGTTGTTGTTCATCATTTGATTAGAGTGAACATGATTTACCTATGGAATACCTTTATTCTTCTGCTTAGGACTAAAGCTTTGCTGACTGGTTTCTCTTACATTTAGATAGCTTTCGGTGGTGGCTGAAGACATTTCTGTTTGAGATGTTCCTCTAGTGTATCCAAGACTTGTCTTCATAAGAGGAGAGCATTGTACTTTGATAATTTAATCTAATGTTTCAGATCCTTTAGAGAATATAAGATTCAAAGTTTTTATTTTCTCAAGTTCCTTCCGTAGACTTACTACTTCACATTCTAAGTTCTCATTTTGCTTTTCCTTTTCTATGAGTTTATCCTTCAATGTATCTATGGCTACTTTGTTTTCTTCCAAGAAAATTTTGAGTTGAGTAATTTCTTCAAAGAAATATTTTTGTTTTAAAGCATCTAGAAATTTATCATTAGACTCATTAGTATTTTTCTCAAAATCCATGAGTAATTTAAGATCTCAAATATACTAAAAACGTGTAATTCTAAATAAGAGATAGAGTTGACCAAAGTTATTCTGAAATATTTTGTTCATTTAAAAAACCCTCATATAGTTAACAGCATCAACCAAATTCAACTTCATCATTCAATCAGTTATACTTCAGACATTATCACTTAATCAATATCAACATGAGGACATCATTGACAGATAACAGAGATACAACAATATTGATCAGGTTGACCAGTCATTTATGAACATAAACCCTTCCTTTGTGTACACAACTTTAAAGAAATGAACCCGTGTGTATACATGACTTCACTGAGACCAACTTGCGTACATATCTACAACTTTTGACAGAAAACCTTCCTTTATGTAGTTATTTTGAAGAAACAAACACGTGTGTATACGTGACTTAACCAAGACCAACCTGTATATAGATCTGCAAAATCTTGACCTATAATTATGCAACTCTTCAAAACTTCATAAAGACCTAGATCATAATATTCAAAGTCAAAAACATGCATGAATACTTAGATCTAGTCAATCTATGAGCAGATCATACAATGGAAATTCATTTCAAGTCTCATGATCCTGATCCATCATTGTATTCATCGGTGCATAATTATTTTAGATATATGTGTCAACTATGGCCCTTACAATGCAAATATACTTCATGTTGAAGTATTCATCAAAACCCCTTTCACATGCACACTTATGTTTGATCTTCACATCCTTATATAGTTAGAGCCTTAGCCAATACTATGGGTCAAAACTACACTAGTGTCAGTGGTAATCTTGGACGGGATCAAATAACAGTTACTACGCTCAATATTGTGGGTTAATGCCATGGTAAGGACCCTTGGTATTCTTAAATTAGTGCACCAGCATGTACACAACTTTTCTTCTTTGTACCTGCATGTATATGCGACTTGGCCTTGACGAACCCACGTATAGATATTCAAATATTCACCTTTATCAAACTTCTGATTCTAATCTGTAAACCTTTGTCCCATCATTCTGTTATTATATTCCATCACTCTGTCACCTCTGAACTAACTGGTGGATTCATTTAGTGACCATACACTTGTTCTGTTACAAGTGAGTTTCCATCAAGTACAACACGCGCATGCCAAAAATTAATGCCCCGTGTGGTCTAGAAACCTGTGTTAGTGCCTTAAAACCCTACTTTTTTCCCAATATGTTGATTTCACTATTTAGTGTTTTTCTTGTTTATTGGTCCTTGGGTCTGTACTAGTGGGAATATTGATATTTCTAGTTGCACACATATGTTTTTCTTTAAAAAATATAGCTTATTTGCATCATTTGAAAAAGAAAAAGACAAAAAATTGGCTTCTGTAAATTTGGTTTATTTTGGTTGGTTGTTAATGATTTTTTTATTATGAGTTTGAATGTTTGCACCTGGTTTGTAATAGTAGAAGTTTCATTAGGATTGTTTGTTTTGGAAAACACATTTATTAATCTCTCCTTGTAGAATCTCTTTCTCATCAAATTCAATTGAAAAACACATTTTTTGCATGGTTTGAGTTAGGTCTCAGAAATTTCATACGTCAACACCCCTCCGCAGAAAGTAGATATGTAATAAAAGTAATCAACAACTCTTTGTCATAGGAAACACACATTAGCTTAGGTTAGTGTCTTGGGTTAGGTTGTGAAAGTCAAATCCCCAAGGCTACAAAAATAAATTAGTGTCATTAAAGAGTGAAAATCCTTTTGCACACACATCGACTGGGATTTCTCCTCTAACATAGGAGTTAAATTCCAGACAAAATCAGAGTGTGAAAGAAGGTAGTCCACCTTCAATTTCATTTTCGTGGGTATTCTATTTATTGGGGATCATTTAGGGGATTTCTAAGCTAAGTCGGGGACTCAAGTATCCTTCCAAAATATCCTATTTTCTATGACCGTGAACTCCCCATCGATGTCTGTGATTTGAGGTAAAGAGTAGCGGCCATATTCCTAGGGACATACAAAAGGTGACTAGGGTGGACTGTCGTGATACCTAGATAGACAAACCTACACCATCTTTGGTTTTTTGGGAGGGTGATCGTCTTCATGAAATTACTTGGCCCCTTCTTACCAAGGTTTGGGTGAAGCTTAGGAGTAATCATAATTGTCTTGTTTTGACTACCTTTGTCTTATAATCCTTCGATACTAGGTTTCATCATTAACTAGCTGTGACTATCAGAAAAAGTTTGATTTCTTGCTAAACTCGTAGAATTTTTGCTTTCTTAAGAGTGCATTGTTTTGGTTACTAAGATGATATAAGAACATTACCTGATCATTTTTTTGTAAAAAATGTTACAACCTTAATTGCCACTCCATTATTGTGAGGGAACCCCAAGTTCATCTTTCCTCAGGTGCTGGAAAGAATGCATCCCCTTTCACCTTTTCTTTTACTTATGTGAGATATATTCCATGTTAAAAGGGTGGAATTACATGATTCAGTGATTTCTCATAATTGTTTTGTCTCAATTTTATAACTATGAGATAATAATTATTTCATAATGGAAATAATTGAAAAAAACTCATAATTGTGAAAAACGTTTCTAGAGTTTGTTGTTATCACCAAAAAATCACCACCTAGTCATTTCTAACTAGGTGGATCGAAATACACCTTTTAGGATTAATTTTACCATATTAAAATCACTTTCACTATGTAAAATACTTTAGTAAACCACTTTTATTAAATTATTTTCTAATTAAAATTAAAAAACCCATGAGAGTAATTAGAAAAATCATTATTTATTTAATTTTATCTAGGAATAATTATTAAATCATTGTTTAAATAAGTATTCCTTATCACATACATTTGACTAAATCCCCTAGGAATAATTACTATAAATCACTATTTATTTATTATTCCTTATTTCCATTATTGGAATAATAGTTAAATCACTATTTAATAATTGTTTCAATTTCACACCATTCTTAATCCTCACAAAATAATTAATAAATTATTTTATTTGATAATTTTTGCTAAATAAAGATATTTAACCATTTTAAATATCTTTTCGCTCTCCAAAAAATATCATAAAGTGTTCTTAGCGATTAGATCTTGATTGGGTCAATATTATTTTATTATTCTCCATTTTCAAGATTAACTCAATACTTTGTTATAAATAGGATGGTTTTCCATTCATTCTTGACCATGATCATTATTATCATCACCATTATCGTCACTTTTCTTTTGATCTTCCATTTCAGTTCTCGATAATATTTTGGGGTTTTCACACATTGAGAGAGAAGATAGATTATTGAAGCATCAAGGACATCAAAGGACCCATCCCACAGAGGGGGATTTGCAGACCCTTTTCTAGATCTCCTTCACCAGGTGTTTTTGTTGGCTTTTTGGGCCATGACCTAGGTTCAATATTAGTCATCGAAACAAATCCCTACGCTACTGGCCCTTTCGGCATCAGCCCGTAGGGCGTGGACTGAAGTCTCACCTAAAGTTGTATGGGGGGAAGCTGGAATCACGTTTCCACACCATGAGATGGTTGTGATGTTGGTTTATACCTCGTACTCCTACCTTCATGTAGGTAGCTAAGTTTTAGGGCTTATCGTTCTACCTTTTATCCCTCCCTTCAGTACCTCTGCGAATGTGTACGGCTGACCTTCGTGCACCCCTAACCAGCGGTTTAGGTACTTTCGCACTACTATGGCAATGTATTCTATAGGTTCTTGAGTTATCTCAAGTGTTCTACTTCTTCTTCAAATCAATTACAATTATCATTGCGTAAACTGTTCTTACTTGTGTTCAATTAACAAATATAATTGCATAAATTCACGCATCAATTAAACATTGTAATATAAACCCAGATCATAATGCAATATAATTAGATGCATTAAAAGAGACTTAAATACACAATAATTTCATAATACTTCTCTTTATTGATATCTTCAAGTTTAATACAGACTCTATCCACCCTGCGCACACAACTGCAGGTGTCCGCACACTCGGCTATGGACTTCCATCCTAGGCCTTTGTGCATTCAGCTCCAGAGCCTCTACCTATGCTAAGACCCAAGAACACTTAGAAATCTCTACCAAAAACTTCCAAAGCTACCTAGAGCTTACTTACTTATCTCCTTACTATACAATCCCATGGTCCGCGGACCAGGGGTAGATCTTTACAGCTGACTTAACAATTTACAAAGTAAGGGTAGACAACCCTTTATGACTCTTGACACCTTCACACTTCGCAACCAAAAAATGTAGAGACTTTATAACTATGTTATAAAATTGTCCCAAAACATGGGCTTTTAGCCCCAAAACGGGTCTTAGGGGAACCCATTCCCAATAGGCCCCCAACACAAACATGGTGACTCGCCCTCGAGTCACTCAGTGGGCATGGAGATCTTGGCACGAAGACTTCCCAGCTTGACCTGTATGACTTCCACTTTGGCGGTGCACTGTGGGGCTGCTTGCTTCACTTCTTGAACCAATTGCTCTATTGTTGGTCCTGAACTATTAACTTAAATCTTCTGTTGAGTCTCCTGCAGCCTAGCAAGCATGCCTTCAATGGAGTCCATGACCGAATAGGAATCATCCAACCAAGGCTTCAAGTGTACCTTCAACACTGCCTCTTTGTGTTGCACTGCATCTACCTGTTCCTTCAATGTTTTGGCCTCCTGCAACTTTGCAAGTCTCTGTGTGAGGGAAACAGTGTGTGTTGTTCCTTTTACCTTATCATAGCGCTGCTGCAGTTATCGCGCCTCTGTCTACAGACATTGTACATTATGATCTTCTTGTAGGCTGGTTAGTACTTCGAACGACTGTTCAAATAGTTGTGTGTAGTCTGCTTCTCCATTTTCTACTGTCGCTATTGCCTCTGTGACAGTGATTGCACGCAGCTGTTTCACACTCCTTAGCACCTCCAGGTTAATTATCACTTCGATCTTTCCAGGATCTACCATAAATCCCTATCTACATACCACATGACCCAACAGAGTCCCAAAAGGGACACGAAACAAACATTTCTTCATATTGAGAGCAATCTAGTACCTCTGCATGTATCTAGCATTAAGCGTAAACTTGCCACATGGTGTTTTACCAACCCAAACACAATCTAGTCATCAAAGTACACCTCTAGAAACTTATGAATGAACTATTTGAATGTAGCAATGACTACGTGCAAAAAAATCATAGGCGAATTCTTTAATCCAAAAGGCATTACGATGTATTGAAGACATCCCCATTTAGTTGCGAACTTCATCTTGCTTCTATCTTTAGGCGCGATTTTGTTCTTATGGTACCTAGAGAACCCATCAGTGAAGGAATATTCTTCCTAGCCAACTACATTATCCAATACCTCATCAGTGAATGAAGTCGAAAAAGGGTCATGCACGCAAGCATTATTCAACTTCTTGAGATCTACGCATATCCTTATTTCATACTTCTGCTTCTTTTCATGTACCACCATTAGGCTCACGCAATCAAATTCTTCTATGGGCTTAGTGATGCTTGCTACAAGCATATTATCTAACTCTAAGCAGACCTTCTACTTATACTTCGGATTGAGACGGTAAGGTCTTTTCATAACCGTCTTCGCATTGGGTTTTAACGTGATCTTCATAATGCTCATGTCTCCTATTATCCCCTTTAACTCCATAAATTTGGTAGGGAACAAATCCTAGTATTCATGGAGCAATTTGGTGACCTTATCTACCATCGTGTCATCCCAATAATCTATAATGATCATGAATTTGGGCTCTGCCTCCGTGCCAATGTTTACCTATTTAGTTTTCAACGGCATAGTTTTATCTGGATTCTTGATCTACGATCCCTCAACCTCGCGGTGACCCTTGGTTTGAGGTATGTTAATATTTTTGGGGTCCTCATCTTCTTCTTCAATAGTCATGTTATAGCATTCCATCACGTGGCTCAGCTGAGTAGTCCAGTTGGGTTGAATCGGATCTAAAGGATCCTGCGGTATCCTAAAGATCGTTGCTTTAACTTCTTGTAGTGCTTCATCAACACATTCAAACCCATCTTCAAAGTTGAACATCATTATGAGCCCTTCACGAAAAATATCCCATCCTCTGGTGCCATGGTGGAGCTCTGTCTCCATGTACCAGTTCATCGAGATGACATCCAAGTTGTGACAAAACAAGTGCACCCATGCAGGTTGGGGCTTCGCTCCATAGGCCTTAGTCCATTTGGCAAAGTGTTAACACAGATCATCCTTCCCGTCATACTTTTCTATCACTCATACCTTTGGCTTACGAAAGCATGCTCTCATCATCCTCCTATACTTATGCCAATCATAAAAAGTACCTTTGTGCATACCTGACCATCTCGCAGGCATAGAATGCAGTGCCCACTCCAAAGCCTAGAAGCACTACTTCTCTAGTACTTCCCTCTCAAATGCATCCAAAATCACATCCACATCATTCAAGCCATCATAAGTGGGCAAATTTGTTACCTCTGATGACACATAGTGCAGCAATCGGGTCTTCATGTTATAGCTGAGCATGGTTATTTCATGTAGCTAATTCTTATAGCTCTCTAATTCTTCATATGAGTCTGAGGCGAGGAACTCTCACAATCCCATGTAATTCACCCATCCGCTATCAGATTCACCCAATCTTGGTTTCACGTTGTTATATTATATATGCAGTCCAAATCATCATCGCTTTCATAATCATAGACTGGTTCAGTATAGCACGATCCTTTTGCAAGATCTAGGGGTACTATTACGCGAAGCGATTTCTTTTCAAATATCATCTTTCGCTTCTTTAGGTTTATTACCCTATTCATGTCAGTAGCCCAATGAATGCCAAGGAGAGCAGGGTAGGAGTTGCTATCATCCACAATTTATATTACCTCAAAATTAGCCAATGTGCTTGCACCTTCAATATCTACAATTACTCCCTAGAAGTGTCCCATGGGGATGATCTTTTGTTGATTTTCCATCCTTAACTGAACCAGAGACCATTGCAGCATGGGTCTCCCCATTCACTCCCAAGTTTGCTTCTGGAAAACATTCACGTCTGACCCCAGATCTAGAATAACTTGATCCATTTCATATTCTCCTATCTACGCGGTGAGTCTCATCCCATGCCCTATCGTTGCCTTATGCTTTCCAATCTTCCATAGCACGCGCGGTTCACTCGAAGTGGTTCCGACGCATCTATTTATAAGTTCCTGTAACCACTTCATAGCCTTGCTATCACGTAACAGCTTCATGCAGGTCTCTAAAAAGGTCGTAAGCATAAAACAGTCCATTTCCTAAACAGGTTTATCCCGACTACATGAGGTAGAGGCCTCAGTGAAGCTTTTCTTTGCTTCCATGAAAATTTCACGTGTGCGCTCCAAATCAAATTCAACCTCCTTCTCTATAGTTTTGTGAATCCATGCATTGTCTTTAGGTTGTTTCCCCTTATCCTTGCATGTTGTAATTCCACTTTGGAGCACTATATTCATAGTTGGATCCTCTTCGTGAGGCTCAATCCTCATCATCTATAGGTTCTAAGTCAGCTGCAGAGGTAGCACCCATTTGTTGTGTATCCTTGCTATCATTGTAGGACAGTCCTGAGTCTCATGATCAAACTGAGTGCAATATTTGCACGGCGGATGCGTTGGGTTAGTGCATTCACGGCATAGTGTCTTGGTCCTCCAAAATTGTAACAGATCAACTATCCCCGAACTCTGCCAGGTCCTCCTCTGCCTCGACATTGTTTGTGCCCCTAAAAGCGTGTTTGCACCATCCGAGCGCCCTGGTTAGGAGGCTGCGTTTTTGTCTGAACTCTATATGTGGGTGTTATATCCATCATCAATTCATAACTTCAACAATTTTTCTCATCATGCCCTACTGACCTACAAAAGTTGCAGAACAGTTGTTGCGGCATTTGTACAAACTTCTGCAGCAAATCATAAATATCAATCATATGTTTCCCTACTACCTGACATATAACACATCACAATGTAGGCCCCACACTTAGCCCTATTTCTGCTTTCGACCTCAAAGGCATCGGTCCTCCTCCTGCAATATAGTTCGCAAAGACCGGGCAATGGTCTTTGTCATGCCCCTGACCTTTACATTTTAGGCACCATACCTCTTCACGTGCCTCTGAACCAATTGTTCTGTCCTGCTTCAGACTTTCCAATTCGAGGCAAAGATTTTGCAACTGCGCATGGATTTTTTGAACCCCTAGGTTTGAATCTTGCATCGATGTTTCATGGAGACTTATTGCAATCTCCAAGGCCTTTGTTTGAGTCGTAATCTTCTGTTGTGACAGTGCAACCCTTAGGTGAGGTAGGAGTGGAGCAATGAACTACTTGTGATGCTACCCATCTAGTAAATTCATATTGGCTTCATGGATTTTACACTTCAATCTCTCATCCAACTCCTAAGGGGTCTCACCTAGTTTCATCGCAATTTCCTTGAATCCCACAATTGACTATGCCTCTGATTTAGACCTATTGAACTCTTTATTCAGCATGGTCTGGATCTCTTCTAACACAGTCTTTGGGTTATCATTGGAGTAGTTGATGTACCAAGTTAGTGCACGATCTTATAAAGCACTAACCATTGTTGTCTTCTTCATGTGATCATCTGTGATGCCCTGAGCTTCCCATACAGCTTTTATGATGAACTAGAACTAGTTTGGGTCCTCATTACCCAAGCACTTAGACAAAGGCAGCTTCACTGAATTTGCCATGTTAAACTGTGGTGGAGGTGGTGGTGGTGTGGGTGACGTCACATGTGATGTTGGTGAAGGTGGAGGTGGTAGTCACAGGAACCCTCGTTTTATCAACTAAACTGCACCTCGCAGAGAAGCCTGCTCTACTCCCTCTTCATCACTTAAGGGAGGTGAAATCAGTGGGCTATATTCAAGACCCTTTCTTCCTTCCTTCCTGTAAGTCTTTCCACTTCGCGTGGCTCCAAACATCAAGGTAGCTACATAACCTGCTTTTCATACAATAACATCTTAATCCAAGTATTTGAATAGTTCAAGTACTTACCTCATAGACCATTGAAAAATTACCGGTCCGCCTTATTGTAACTGACTGAGGTATCGGCCAAGAATTCAGTCACAAATCCTCCTATGATGGGATTGAGCCAATTATTGACAGCATGAATGATCTTATCCTCAGAGGCTTCCAATCTCTACACTAACTTCGGGGTCTAGATAATAGGACCATCAAGCCTCCCCCTTCTTGGCTATCTGCTAGCTTCACGATCCACTCATATAACTCAACTAGAAAGGAATAGAAAAAGATCTCGTGGATTTCTATATACAGGTACTTGTCTAGCCACTGTTACTTTGTCAACTATGGACTTGTGTTCTCCTGCACCATGAATTCTTGGATATTTCTATCCAACAAGTGTTCGATCCATTTCTTAGTTGGATTCCAGTGATATGACATCGCACATCTCTCATGCAAATTTCATCCTAGAAACGGAACGATTTGTTGGCCCTAACCCAAGTTCAGTGTTAGTCAGCCAAGCAAATCCCTACACTATTGTGCCTTTCAGCATCAGCCTGCGGGGCGTTGACTGAAGTCTCACCCGAAGCAATATGCGAGGATACTAGAACCAAATTTCCACACCTTGAGATGGTTGTGATGTCGTTTTATACCTCCGGCTTCTTCCTTCGCGTAGGTAGCTAAGCTTTAGGGCTTATCGTTCTACCTTTTATCCGGCCCTTCAGTACCTCCACAAATGCGTACTGTTGACCTTCACGCAGCTCTAACCAGTGGTTTAGGTACTTTAATGCTGCTATGATGATGTATTGTATATGTTCTTGATTTATCTCGAGTGTTCTACTTATTCTACCAATCAATTACAATTATTGTCACGTAAACTGATATTCTTACTTGCGTTCAATTAAGAAATATAATCACATAAATTCATGCATCAATTAAGCATTGTAATATAAACCCAGATCGTAACGCAATATAATATGCCACATTAAGAGAGATTGAAATACACAGTAATTGCAAAACACTTCTCTTTATTGATATCTTCCAGTTTAATACAGACTCTATCCACCTTGCACACACAGCTGCAAGGGTCCACACTCTCAGTTGTGGACTTCCACCCTAGGCCTCTGTGCACTCAGCTGTAGAGCCTCCACTACTCTAAGACTCAAGAACACTTAGAACTCACTGCCAAAAATTCCAAAGCTACCTAGAGCTTACTTACTTAGCTCCTTTGTATATAATCCCATGGTCTGTGGACTAAGGGTATATCTTTACAGCCGACTTAACACTTTACAAAATAAGGTGGACAACCCGTTATGATTCTTGACACCTTCGCACTCCGCAACCACAAAATGTAGATACTTTACAACTTTATCACAAAATTGTCCCAAAACATGGGCTTTTAGCCCCAAAACTACTCTTGGGGGAACCTATTCCCAACAATTTTCAATAAATAATTTGATCAATTAAAGTATTTACATTTGGGTTGTTGGGTTGTGTTATAATCTTTCCACGACTAGCCCACGTAGTAAACCAGGGAGTTAGAAGGGGGGAGGAGCCCCCCCTTCATTCCACCAATTGCGTAGCAGGGGGTTTGAGGGGTGCAAGTAAACCCACTCTATGGGGTCCAGGGCAACGCCCAGGAAAATTTTGGTTTTGGACCCTATGTTAGGTTGGGCGGACCTACATATGGTTTTGTGCATGATTTTCGCACATGGTTTTAGACGCAATGGTTTTCGATCCATGGTATTAGATGCTTCGGCATGTATAAATATGTCTTGTAACATTGAAAGGAACATAATGAAAAATCAATCTGGTAGTCCTGGTTTTGGGATCCAGGTGAAAATCTCTTTGTATATGTGTTTTATGTGTTATGCTCTCGCATTGTTTATTTTCTGTGTTTTATAATTCCTAAGCAAGTAATTTCTATATCGGGTTAAAACCTACATGGGTTATTGCATTGGATATCTTTACGATTGTTTTCTATTCTAGATCATATATGTTTTTGTTGCAGGTTTTCTACTTCTTATTATAGATCTGAATCATAAGAAACCATCAAATTGTTGTTAGGGTCACTTGTCACCTAGTGACTTAAGTGAAGTATTTTTGGTAGACCTTCCAAGAAATTTCACACTAACATGTGTCATTCCCAAGGATATGAACTTGATCCACTTATCTATGAGTTGGCTAGGGGTCCATTATTGTAGAAGTTTCCTAACTTTCCAAGTCCCTAGGTGTCTAGATACTTTCTCCCAAAGGATAAAATGAACCTATGTAATATCACCAAGAGGAAAGGGGTTAGATCTAGTATCCACATGATAATGCGGAAGCTATGATATATTGAGAGGAGGAGACCATGCTACAAGATGGAGGATATGATCTCACATATGAAGCTATACATGAACCCTTTGTTATAGATCTGTGTTTCTGCACAATTATTCATGTTAATGTTTATTTCTTTGAGCTAACAGTCTTCTGCATAAGGATATTGGTGGTATTTATTTAGTGATGCTTGTGTGAAGGTAGTAGACCTATTGTATAAGGTAAGATCTATTGGTTGGAGTGAAGACTTTTTTGCATCGAACCCAAAACTCGACCAATCTATGATGGCTTCAGGTTCTAGCTCAAACCCTTACTCTAGGGATTGCATGCATAATTTTATATTTGGTAATATGGTTTAGGATTTATATTCATGGTTGAGTTTGGTCATATACTTTGCTATCTCGTATCCTTGCTAGGGCCATAAGGCTACAAAGCAATAACTCCTTCTACATAATTTATCACAATAGAATTGGTGCTTTCGATGAGATTTTTCCATCTTTGCTTTGAGATTTATTCTCTTAGATATTACTTTCATGCGATCCAACTAAATTATATATGGTTATATGGATTCATTTTGATCTCCATTAGTTTGATTTTCTTTAGATATGAGTAGATCTCAAATCTAAATTTTTGTTTTTTTTTTTTATATGAGAGAACAATAGATCTGGGAATTAAAATCAAATTATGGACTGTTCCATATATAATTTGATTGAATTAACCATAGATCTATATTCCTCTCAAAATTTTGTCCAAAAAAAAAATTCATTAAAAATAGACTCTGGATGAGCAATTTATGACCAATTGAATATTAACTCGTTGAATTCCTTCCTCAATCACATCCATAGAACAAGTTACACAACAACTAGAGATTTATAGTTGCAGGATTTCCCTTTTGTCCGTGTGGCTATAGCCACTCTAAAATTCCCCTTCTCCATGTGGTTGGGCATGTATGATCAAAACCCTAAAAAGATCTTACATGACACTCTTTCTAATCTGGTTTATTTCTTAGCCTTTGTCTAGAGCCCAAATTTGTTATAGATATAATCCCTTCTAGTATTTGGATTAGATTTTTTTCATTTTTGTCTTGCAAGGTGTTTGGGAAATTTTATGTGTTATAATTCCCATGTTAAATTATCAGTCTAGGGCTATAAGACTTAGAGTCACAAGCACATGTATCACAAGATCAAAACATTTAACCTAAACCAGAGTGAGAAATCAATTTATTGTTTAAGTACAAAATTGATATTTATAGTTTGAAAGTAATCAATTGAAGAAAACATGCTCAAACAATACGAATAATAAATTCTAATCACTATGAAAATGAAATTAACTCTAATTAATCATAAACAAAGCAATACATTACTATTCAAATGATTTTAATCTAAATGGAAATCTCAATCTACATAATAAGATCTATTTAATCAAAGTAGAAGAATATTAAATAAATCAAGATTAATTTAAAATGATACAAAACTTATGCTAAATCTTAATTCCAATAAAATTCACTCTCATTCAAATGATCTTAAACTAAGGAAACGGTCAACAAGACTTCAACTAATCTAATTCCCGGTATCACACAAATCAATAAGAATTCAAGTTTTAACCTCTAACATCACTCCACAATTGCTTCAAAATAAACTATGTAAACCAAGATTCTAATTAACATGATTTCAGAACTAAAAGGCTGCAAAATAAGAAACTATTTTATCCTTAGATTAATTCAATCAAACTCAATAAATAATTCAAACATAAGCACATTAACTAATGGTTCTACCAATAACTAATTACAATTATAATGAATATCAAAACTAAACTACATCTCCAAACGATGATATAATGGTCTCATTGCATTGATTTCAAATACTTGATTACCAAAAGACAATGTTACAAGAAACTATAGTGAATCAGTAAGGTACACAATTGATTTTAATTCATATCTAAAAGAAATAGAGTTATCAATTTGTTTTTCATCCAATTAAGAAGTACCTTTGAATATTCCAATCGTAAACTAGTAACAAAAGGATTATTTATGAAATACAATCATTGATAAAGACAATTTGTTAGTTTGCAACAATTTGAAGATGAAGTATCTATTTAATTTCAAGAAAACAAATTACACTCTTGAGTAGAGAATCGTAATTCTGAGATCTAATTAACAAATTCTTTCAAAATGAAATTCCTCTGTCTAGATCTATCCTATGATGTTTTACAAAACTTGCTTCTAGGTGGTGGCAGGCCTTTTCCACTCCTAGAGCAAGTCTAAATTAATGCAACCCTCTCTTTAAAAATCAAAATCACATTAATACTTATAGAAAATTGAGTGTAAAATTAGAGTTGTATTAAAATTCAAAACATAAGTTTATATGCATACATTCTTTCAGTCATTCTGAGGCAAAGCGAAACTTATTACATCAATCCTTTCCATCTATCCTTTTCTTCTTCCACACAAGCCCTGGCTAATCCATTTATAAAATTTACAAGGTGAATTTTGACTCTAACAGTGATTTTCCTTAATTATGGAAAATTGTATATTTTTAACAAATTGACCTCAAATATATTTGCATATCTTCCTAATCATGGCGAATTTTGGAAAAAAAAATGAAGGGAACCTAACTTGTCATATTTGGAACCAAAACCTCTCTTGTATTTTTCACTTTTAACTCGATTTCCTCGAAAGACACGCCTGAAGTTGGAGGTTTGGCTCTTTTTGAAAATTTGGGCAAGATTCTAGAATTATGGGAAAACAACGTTTTTTGATAAAACGGCCTCAAAGACCTACATATAACTTTCGAACCAAATACAATATTATGAACAGTTTTGGTTATATGTAATTTGTTATATTGGTAGAAAGCCCATTTTCTCAGATTTTCGAGATTCACCTCGAGCCTTACACAAATCAAGGTCAAACTTGGCATTTTGAAACTTTTGTGGATTTTGAGAAAATTTGTTGATTTTCTTCTAGAGACCCACATGTGCATCTTGGGAGCAATCAAACTCATGGGAAGGTGTTAGAAAATCATTTTGGACAATAACCTTCCTCGGTTTTCCTTGGAAGTGTGTCGATATGTCGAAACTCCAAATTGGATATTTTCACCTATAAGAATTTATTCTGTACTCAACCTATAGCAACTAGTTTAATTGGCTTGTAAAGAATTTTGGAAATCGAACCCTGAGGAAAATGAACTTGGAAAAAACTGCCATTAGTAAATCATGAATAAATCAACTCTAATCATAGAAAAGCTAAGAAAACTAATGATAATGAAACATGAGGCATAGGATATGTATTGGTGGCAAGTTATGGAATTACGGTATGAAATGAGTTTAAAATGTTGGAATTTAGGTTATGAAATAGTGGTACTATGTGATGGAAAAATACACATATTTGAGGCTCAACATCCCCCCATGCTTGAGGGTTTGCATGTCCTCATGCAAACAAATCTCTTGCTCATTGACAGATTCTAACACTGTTTCGTAGATGTTGGTTCTTGTGGAGCATCATTCTTCATATATCATACTACTTTCAGTGATACAAATTGAGGACAAGAAAGGGATGGATGAGGGAGAGATGATGGATTAAAATAAGGTGGTGATGGAGATGGTGAATGGGTGCTTGCATATTTTGTCATCATAAGGCCAATGTCTATAGGTGGTTTCCTTTATCATTTCATGGCAGTAATGACTTCATCCTGTGAATAGAATTCTTTTAGAAGACACTATAGAGACTGCCTTTATTAATGCACCATAAGGTTTTTTCTTTTAACATGGTCTTGTAATCAGAGTATATGTGTAATGAATGGAAGGAAATAAAAGGATATTGGTTTATGAAAGATGAAATGCGTGAAATGAGAAGTGGTGAATAATTAAGCTTCTTTAACCTTCTAATGAATTAGGGAATCATAAGCCAAATTTACCTCAAGTTTGACCTTTTTCGTTGATGTGCTCGATGCTGCAAGATGAAGTGGAGGGTGAACTAGATGGAGCTGATGTGACTGCTGATCTGATCCGCTAAAGAAGGTTGAAGGATGAACTAAAGGGTTGAAGGATGAAGTGAAGGTCTGATTTTTCCCCATGCCTAAGGAGTTGTATGTCCCCAAACAACTGAGGAAAGGTGATTGCTATTGTAAATGACAGTGGGAATGCTGATACAAAAATCCAAACTACTACAAACATGTGTTGAGATATCAAAAACATATAGGCTTCAACTGCTACACACTCGTGTGCAATATTGCATATGTAAATAAGTATTGCCCCGATTCAACACTGAGAATACAGATTCAACTCTATTATATTATATTCCCACTGAACGAGGTGGGCAGGGGCCTTCTGGTTTCCCTTCACACGAATTAGTTTAGGTGACTGCTCCCATTCCCCATTGTTTATGAAATCCACCCGTTGGGGACTAGATTGACCTACAGTGATTCGGGGGTGGATTGCCACTGTTGTTTGGGTGAAGCCGGGTTGTTGCCGGATTGACTTTCTATTTTCGGAGTGATGAATAGGGCGAACGAAGCCTACCACGGAATACTTAGCATCACCTATACGCCCGGAGGATGAGTAGGAGGGGATGGTTTTTTTGCTCGTCAACGGCATCGTATATTATGGGTTTTTCATGATGAACTAAATGGTGTCGATGTCAAGCATAAGAAAGAATCTTTGGATTACCGACCATTGAGGATGTCGTTAACCAATGCGAGATATCCCACCTTTGATGTCAATGTGAATCAAGGCGCTAGATACATTATACTAGCCATGAATGGATTTGTCGAAGTCGAATGGATCACAAAATTCATCCAACAAGAAACATTGATGTATTTTCGTATTACATGACAAGGATACCTACCATTATGGCATTCAGGCTCCCAAGTACCTTATCTAACCCTAACCTTGCTCCGAGATAATTTGATGATGTCGATAGGACAAGGCTTGTTGGTAGATGGGCCTTAAGGGATCCCACCTCAACCAACTTGAATATAAACATAACGACTTGAAAGATACATGATTTGAAGAACTCATACAAATTTACAAACTTTATTAGTAACTTTTCCCACTAATTACCTAGTTTTCAAGAAAAGTCCCTATCCAATTTCACTGGACAAATTGATTTTCACAAGTGGACTTATTTTCTCTTTACTATTTTCATTTATTTATTTATTACAATATTAACTTTCATACTATAATGGAGAAAATATGTCCTCCTTCAAGTGAAAGATAACTTCCAATGAAACCGTATGTGGATTAGGTACAGGGATATATTCATGCTCAGATTTAACATATAAAATTTAGAATGTACATGAGCATGACAAATTAACAGTTCTCAAAGATGTGATACAAAGAGTATTTGAAGATGAGAGTGGTACTTTGACTCAATTGTCATCTGGAACCAATGCTTGATGTAATCCTGATGGTATTGGCCCATTTCTTCATTTGGACCACTCTAAAATTCCTCCTCGATCATGCCAGGTAGACTTGGATAATTGGTCTCTCGAATGAATACAAGGCTTGTTGATGGGCATGATGAAAATTCATTGATCGCAGGTTTTGCTAGATTCTCCCCATCATATTTAGTACATGATTTCTTGATCTCCTTGATACATAGGCAAGAGGAATCAAGGTAGAATTTCAAATCTTTTTCTTGTTGTGGAGACATAGATAATTTCTTGAATGTGGTTAGGATGAACTCTTCCTGAGAGGTAGATAGCTCGGCCACTCCTAGGGTTTGAGAAAGTACTTCGAGGGACATTACTCAAGCTCCTAATCATTCTTGAATTTCTCTTGCTGGTTGATGATCCCTGTCTCACAACATGGATTAGTACCTAGGGGTTCTTACAACAACCAAAAAATGTTTTATCTTTAAAGAGCTTGCAATTTTAATCTAAATGAATTAAAACTCCTAATTGCAATAAAACCTACCAAACTTGAACTCCTCGCTAAATTGGATAGCCATACTTATAGATGTGACCCCTTCTAGTATTTTGGATTAGATTTGTTCATTTTTTTCTTGCAAGATTTTGGGGAAATTATATGTGTTATAATTCCAACATTAAATTATCAATCCGAGGTCATAAGGCTTAGAGGCACAAGTCCAGGTAACACATGATTGATGAGTCCCATAAATGAGTAATTATATGGGCTCATTTTGCTTCATAACTCAACTTAATCCACCATTCTCATTAGTTTATTGCATGTTTTTGATTATATTTATGCTAATAGAGTGAATGGGGTTAGTCATTATGCCATGAAGTATAATGTGTGATTTCTACAGATTTTTGGTCAATTTTGAGACAAAGTAAAAGGTTTAATGAGCATTTGGCAGCCAATATTCAAGGGAAACAAAGGAGAGGATTTGTAGGAGGGTGTCCCCCTCATTTATGTCCTGCTACCTTGAATCCTCCTTCAGAAAGCTCAGAGCACAAGCAGCCACATCAATGCATCAAAGGGGCAGCCGAGCAAGTGAAGAAGAACTGTTGTCTATCTCTAGTCTTGGGAGCCAAGCCTCCTTCATTTTAGGAGAGTTGTTGGAGGATCCAGTTGTATAAATAGGAGGGCTTAGGTGCTCAGTAGTTTAGTTGGTTGTTGGTCAAATTTTTTCACTTTTCTTGCAGTGCTTGCTCAGCTCATTTTCGAGCTTACTTTTGTGAACAATTTTATGTAATGTGAGTATTATTTTGATAATGAAGATGAAATATTTTATGAGCCAACACTGATTTATTTCAAAGGGCTGAACCTCTTGGGTTAGGGCCCAACCAAAGCTGCCCACCACCTCTTACTTTGTACTTATATGTCTTTGCTTCAGTTCATGAATTAATTTCTGTTACATAGATTCATTTTCCCTTGATTAAAATAGGTTGATTTTGTTGGTTTACATAGATGTTTCCATTTCAGTTGCTGAAGTAGGTTAAAAGCTGGTAAGATAGAGATACAAAAAGGCCATAAATAGAGCTTAACCTCCTTTCCTCCTTTAGGGATCATGAATTGAGGTCAAGTTCTGCTTACTTCCACTAAAAACATAGTTTTGCTTTCTCCATGCAATTTCTAGTGTTATAGTTGATTCATAGGTTAATATCTTACTTAAAATCCATTTTTCCATGCTCATTTATGTTTCTGAAATAATTCTATTTACATGCTTTCCTATTCATATAGCACTTTTTAGCATTTTAATCTTCTAGGTTAGAATTTAGGCTTAACATGAGATAATTTTGTTTTTGGTACAGCTAGCTCTTTTCTTGCACATTTTTGGTATTCAGATGTGTAGCTCTCTTACAACACACCTCTGCTCATAATACATCAATAATGCAGCCATCATCACCTCACTTCTCACAGGTTTCACAAGTCATTTACCGCCCTTCACGAATCTGCCCTAATTTCTGCATTTTCCTCATAAGCTTTCCTCTTGACTCTTGAACAAATCCAACCATCATTTTCTTTCCTAGTCACCCTTGATGAGCTTCAAACATCTTAACACCTCCCTCTAATCTTCAGCTACCCTTTCCCACCATTTTTCCACCTTTAAAACCTCTAAAAACCACTCTTGACATCATCCTCTAGATCCTCTTGTAGATCCTCATGTAGATCCCCTACAACCTCCTATAGAATTTCCTGAGAGTGACTTTCTGAAGTCCGATTGTAGAGGAAGTCTCCAGAAGGTTACCAGAGGCTTCTTAGGACTCCCCCACACCTTCCTATACCTTTGTAAACCCCAAGGCCACCTTCCTTCACCACCGAATCTCTGTCACAACCACAAATAGATAAATTACAAGCAAAACAATTTCACATAAAAACACTCAAAAACCGAGAAAGGTGTTTCTTTTCTAATTTCCTTCCAGAAGTAGCTTGAATAGATATAATTTACCTTCTCAGTAGTCAGTGGCACTCATTTCACCAGTTTTCATCCCTTTTTCTGCAAGAGTAGGGCTAGTTGGAAGAATTAGGGTTTGTTAGGGTTTGCATTACACTCTAGTCTTGTTTTTCTTTCTGCAAGTAAAATAGCCTCTTTAAAGTTAGCTTTCTTTCATCACAGCTAAAAGCTTCTTCTGAGAATTCATGGAAGTTGGCTTAAGCTCCTAGTGATCTTGCACTAGCTGACCAGGTGACAACCTACAGTAAGAGCTAGTACTTGTGCATATAGCACTGCTGCTTCCAAGTTTGTTACAAACTACCAGGTTGATAAAAGTAAAGTAGGAAGCCCCAGAAGTTGCAGCATTCTTGCTACAATACTAGTGCTCACCACTTTTTGGCGACGTTGTCGGGGAAGCATTAGAGTATTTTGTGATTATTGCTTTTCTTCTATTTTCTACTGCAATATTCTACTAAGTAGTTCATTTCAGCAAACGTAGAGTAGTTGTTTCCTTCAAATTTTGCATTTCCTTGCCTTCATTTCAATTCTGCAATTTCCATTTCAGAAAAAGTATATTAGTTCTTTCAGTTCTGCAATTTCCATTTCAGCAAACATATATTAGCCCTTTCAATTCTGCAATTTCCATTTCAGCAAAAGTAGATTAGTTCTTTCAATTCTACAATTTTCATTCTAGATTAGTCATTTCCCTGCTTTCATTACAACACTGCAATTTCCTTTCAGCAAGTTCATTTGAGTAGTTGCAATTTGTTTGTTCAATCAATTTCAGTTTTGCAGGTGCAAGCAATGAAAAAAACAAAAATCACCCAAAAAAGAGATTCCCTTTCATGCCTCATAGAAACAGAGATAATTTAGGGAAATTCCTACCCAACACCCCCACCACATCACAAAGACACCCTTCTCTCTTCTTTGGTGGCAGTGATACAGAAGATCCTTTAGGAGAACAACCTGAAATATTTGAAGAACCTATAGGAGAAGAAGAGGAAGAAACTGCCCCTGTTGAGAGAATCGCTGAAAACAGAAATGCTAGGGGGAATGGAGAAAGAGTAGAGGGTACCTTTCCCATCCGAGATACCAATGGGGACACTAAAATGAAGAACATAAGCCCTTCAACCCTACCTCACTTCCATGGATTAACTACAAAAGATCCTGACACCTTCCTATTTGAGTTTGTTGTTATCTTTCGAACCTATGACTATGCAGAAGACGAGTAGAAGTTGAAACTATTTTCTTCTACCCTCAAGGATGTAGCATTGTGCTGGTTCATGGGGTTACCTGGCAACAACATCACAACTTGAGCTCGAACGCAGCAAGCCTTTAATAAAAAATAGCAGGACTACTGTAGGTCAAAAGACACCAAGGAAGAAATATTATGAATGACCATGGGAAGTAATGAATCCTTGGAAGATTATGAAGAGAAATTCCAGCTTAGTTATAAAAGGGCCAGGTGCACACTTGACCTCAAATCTCTGAAGTTGGTCCTACTCAGGGGAATTCTAGAAGACCTTCTAGACACCCTCCATTTACTAGATGGGGGAGACATCTACCAGCTACCTTATGAAGACATAAAGATTGTCTTTAGAAACAACTCTAGGGCAGCCACAAAGAGAGGTAGGGGGAGTCAACCCATGGTCAATACCCCCTCCTCCAGTTCATCCCTCAAAAGTGAATTTGGAAACATGCTGGAAGATTTCAAGAGTGAGATGCTGCAGACTCTTGCCATGCAAATGGATACCTTACATATCAAAAGGAAACAAGAGGAAGCAAAGAGGGATTTGGAAATTTTTTGTCCTAGGTGCACCAGAAGGCATCCTAGGAATAAATGTCCATTGAACTCTATAGAGGTGTGTTCAGTCTGTGAAGAAAATCATCCTACAAATAAGTGCCCTTCCTTGCCCAGACTTAAAGCTTTATACCAAGGGGCTGGAGGAGCAACTGAACCACTCTATTTAATAAACAAAAGGAGGTTGTAGGGACCTAGACCTTACTAATAGGGAATGCAAGGGACATCCTAGGAATACTACAACCCCAATCAAGCCACTTCCATGCCTTCTTGGGCCCCCCCTGCTCATCCTTCCTAGTCCACACCTCCTCCTTGGTCATATCCATCTCAATATCATGCTCAACCAACTACTCATTTATTTCAATCCTATGCTCAACCACAACCTCAGTAGAATGTACCTCATCAGGGGTGGAGGCCCTAGTACAACTCTCCTCCCGCTCTTTTGCCTCCACCACCTACTCAACCATAACCATTACCTCCTACTCCACCACGACAACACCAAATGCCTGCTCAACCGAACCTGAAATCAAATAACAAACAGGCTCAACAAGTATATAGTGGGGAACCATCATGCCCAACATATGCTATGGAGATTCAGGAGATTAACGTACGATCTGGGAAGGTTCTCTTAGATAGCCAGCCTCCCCCAAAGGAGGATGAGGAAGATAAAGAGGAAAGGAACCAAAATCAATTCCACCCTTTCCTGAGATATTATCTAGAACAACACAGCCTACCCCAGAAGAAACTAAACTCCTAGGAGAATTGAAACGATTATGTGTAAAGATACCACTTCTCCAAGCCATAAAGGATGTGCCTATATACAAAAAGATGATCAAAGAGAAGTTCTTCAAGAATCTAGGTAGGCACAAGAGAGATGCCTCAACCATCAATGTCATAGGACAACTGTCTAACTTGATGTTGGGGCAAGTAATCTATCCGAAGTATCTAGACCCTAGAAGCCCCGTAGTTGATGTCCACATCAATGGCACCATGATCCCCCATACCCTGATTGATCTGGGGGCTGCCACTAATGTGATGACCAAGGACACTATGCTCAAGCTCAACCTCTAGGGCTCATTGAGAAAGACCACAACAGTACTACAGTTAGAAGACTGCTCCACCATGGCCTCAGAAGGGATTGTGGAAGATGTAATGGTCTCCATCAATCCTTGGGAGTACCCTACTAATTTCCTAGTTCTCCAGCTGAAGGAAAATCTCACTAGGTATCCTCTCATCCTCGGAAGACCCTGGTTGGCTATTGCAGATGCCTACATCAGTTGTCGAGCTGGGAACGTCACAATCAAGAATGGGCATATGTTCAAGCAGCTAGTCCTATACCCTCCTGCCCAACCTTTGTTAGAACATGATCTATCTCTCTGGTTGGAGGAGGAAGATGAGGATGAAGTCTATTCTGCACCACTATGTGTAGTAGAGGCTACCGTGGGGAGGGGGAACCACAAACTGAGGATGATTAGAAGAGCTAGTGAAAGAAACCCAAGACAATCCTTTAGTTGATTTCCGTGTGGCCGACCTGACCTCTTTCCGAGTTAAGAATATAGAGTTCAACCCAGAAAGAACCTTGAAAATCAACTCATCCCTATCCATCTCTTAGGAGAAGGAACTGTGTAGCTTATTAAGAAAGCATTTGGATGCCTTCTCTTGGAGCTATAAAGAGATGAAGGGAGTGCACCCTTCAGTCTGTACTCATCACATTTACATTAAGGAAGATTGTAAACCAGTGAGGAAGCCTCAAAGGAGGATGAATACAGCCCTTAAAGACATTGTTAAGGAAGAATTGCAAAAGTTACTGGATGCATGTAATATTCCTAATTAGCCATGGCTAATTCGAATATTCAATTTTGTTCAATTTTTGCCTTCTATAGTTATTTGTAAATAAAAAAAGTGAGGATGGGAGACATAACTCACTTTTAGAATAAAAAGTCACTTCCTAGTAGCACAACGTTGTGACTTAGAGGGGAGCCAAGGGGGCCAAAGGGGGACGCAGAAATGGAGCCCACACAGACACATGGAGGGACTGCGCAGGAGGGAACAAACACGTGGAAAGAGAGGAATCGCGCAAGAGGTGAGCCTTGGGATTGAGAGAGGAAAAAGCTATAAAGGAGAGAGGAGCCCCTTCATTTTGATCATTCTGGTTATGAGGATTTGTGATAATCATTTCAATTTAGAGCACACTGGCTGTTTAGCTAGTCTGCAGCACTGTTTAGTGCATTAAGTGTATATGTTCGAAGATCTCACCCTTAGCCCCAGGGGACTTCGAGTGCCTGCTCGAGAAAGGTATTTCCATTGACATTCCAGCAGTAGTTTCATCAGCATTTCACCAATAGTTTCATCAGCATTTTAGCAGCAGTTTCATTAGTGTTTTTGAGGAACTGCGTAAAACTGAAAGGGGATGATTTTCAGGGGTCGACCATTTCAGAAAAGCTTTCTGGGTTTGTTTAGTAGAATCATATTCTAGAGTTTCAACCTTTTCTGAGGAGGGGAGCAGCCCCAAATCCTCATTCGATTTCTAGCAGCAGAAGTAGCACGACAGTTTTCCAGTAGCTGGGACGCAGATTAGTGTGAGGCCATTCCAGGAAATCTTTCTGGGTTTTTCTGGGTTTCTTGAGTAGAGCTCGAATCCAAAGTTTCAGCTTTTTCTGAGGAGGGGAGTGTGTTATAGCTCCAAATCTCACTATTATGGTTTTTGATGCTGCACTCATGGCCTAGGGCAACCCTTCCTTCCAGAACTGGTCCAAAATCTAAAAAACAATGTTTTATTCCCTGTACGTGACATTCCCCTAAGTCAAACACATGTATACGTGGGTTCATATATACCCAACCCGCGTATATGTATTAAAACCCTTAAAAAAATATAAAACTCCTTATTTTTGGGTGGAGATCGCGGGTTTTACCTGTTGATCACCTGTTAGTGCCCGTGGCCTCAACTGTTCCCAACCAATTCCTAACTAAAAAACTACTTTGGAATTGGTATAAAAAGACACTAAAGGGAAGGCCTAAGGGAGGAGAGAATATAGAGAAAGGTTATTATACTGAGATTTCCCCCTGATCAGGTCTGAAGACCCTTGTGCCTTCTGCACTTCCCCCATTTGTACAGGAAACCCTTGCTTCCTTCTGATTTGATGTTCATCCCTTAGTTATGACATCTTGGAGTGAGTATTGGAAGGAGATCTACTAGAGGCTTGAGGCGGGACGGATCCAGAAGGAGGCTGAGCTTTGAGCCTACAGAGGTTGGTCAGGTGATATTGCTCTTTTCTGTACTATTCTATTTGTCTAATAAAGAAACACGTCTTGTTCCCGATATGCTTCTTTCTTTATGTTAATGATGTTCATGTTTGAATTTCATGTATGAATGGATGTTTAAAGGTTTATAACTAACTCCTTTCTTGTATAACATAAAGATGATTTTCATGTAAATCTTTGTCCATATATTGTTGCATTCTTTGGAATTGTTGGTTTTGCAGGGCAAAGGAGCGAAAGGGAGGTGAAGAAGGGCTTGGACCCTTGAGGAACTATCTGAACGTAGGACTTGAGGTACGTCCTTCTCGCCTTAGAAATAGCTTTTTCTAGCATAATGGCTGTGCGTGTGCATGTTTCTTGGTTTAAACAACTTTCAGTCTGCTAGGGTTCCACCCAAGAGCCTTAGGGGATAAAATCCCTCAACAGAACTGGCGACTCCGCTGGGGACAACACTCTTGTTGTTCCTAGTTTGGGTGTTTGTCAAGCCTATCAGGGCTCAGTTGCTTGCTGGTTTATTGTTACTGTCTAGTCTGTTCTTGACTTCTGAGTTTTACCAGTTTCTTGAGTTTGTTTTTTATTTTTCATTAAATATTATATATACGCTGTTTCATTTAGTTACAGAAGCGTATAAACGCTTGTTGTCTGAAGTAAACCCGCGTATATGTAGGTTTCCTCAGAAACAGTCACATATACATGCAGTCTGCACTAAGTACAGTCGCGTATATCTTGCAACTTTCAAGATTTATAAATTTTTTGTGTCTCTGAAGTTTGTCTGGTGCTTTCAGTCAGTTTGAAACAGTCATTTTTGTCAGTATCAGTTGTCTGTATTACAGCAAGCATCCTTACTCCGATTTCTCTCTAATTATAAGGAGTTTTGGTCTTGTTTTGTGTTTGCAAGCATCATCATCTTTTTGCTAAAAGCACGCAAGATTTCTTGATTGGAATCTTGGCTGCTCTGAGTTATTAGAGCAGAAAGATTGTTATCAATCTTTGTGGGTTCAACTTTGCTTTTTGGTGACTTTTTGTTTGCTTAACGAAATCGATTTTTTATGACCATCTACTTCTTTGTTTCATCAAAGTTGTCATTTGATACTTTCTTGAAATTGTCTTTTTGATATTTTTTGGTCTTTGTTACCAAAGTTTTCCTTGCTGCCTTCGATTGTTAAAAAGCCTTTTTAAACACATTTGTTTTTTGTTGAGTTTTCATTCTTTGTAGGGTGTCAACTTGCAAAAAGTGTTTCTTGCTTGTTGTTTCAATCGCAAAGTGTCAGTTTTTGTTGAGA
>APFE030243791.1:72252-138848 GCA_000404065.3 Pinus taeda
TTATACAGCTTTTTCCGCAGGAACAATTTATTCACCAGAGACTTAGATTGGTACAAAGTCCCTAACTTGTCCCATAAAGCTTTCGCCGTAGCTTCCCCTGATACATTCAACAATATTGAATCTGAGACACACAATCATATTGTTCTCTTTGCCTTCCGATCCAACTTCTTCCATTCTTCATCGGTCACTCCCATTGGTTTAGTACCCAGATCTACCGCGATCCACTGATATTTATCCACTAACAGGTCCTCCATCTTGAGTTTCCACAACTCAAAACTCTAACCATTGAACTTCTCAATCTCTATCTTTCCACTGCTCACCATATTCTTTCACCACCAGAATCGATCTCGCGGATCTCCCACTGAACAGGGTCTACCACAGCCCCGAGCGAAACCCCTCAGCAACAAAGGCGTCCCCTTGAAGCCAAAACAGCTCTGATACCAAATGTAGGTTTTAAACTCGTACAGAAATTACCTGCATACGAATTCTAAATCACAGGAAAAATAAAAATGCGAGAGCATAATACATAAAACACATATACACAGAGATTTCCCACTGGATCTCAAAACTGAGACTACCAGCTTGATTTTTCATTATATTCCTTTCAATGTTACAATACATATTTATACATGCCGAAGCAACCAATACCATGGACCGAAAAACCATCCCGTCCAAAACCATGGACCGAAAAACCATAGTTAGGTTCGCCCAAACTAATATAGGGTCCAAACCAAAAAAAAATTTCTCGGGGCGCTGCCTCGAACCCTGTAGAGGGGGGCTACCCGCCCCCCTCAAACCCCCTGGACAGGGGGGGCTTCCACCCCCCCGCTGCGCAATCGGCGTAACGAAAGGGGGGCTCTGCCCCCCCTCTAACCCCCCGGTTCACTACCTATGTTAGTCGTGGAAAGAATATAACACAACCCAACACTACCTTCAATCCTCCTTTAGAAAGCTTGGAGCACAAGCAGCCACATCAATGCATCAAAGGGGCAACCGAGCAAGTGAAGAAGAACGGTTGTTTATCTCTAGTATTGGGAACCAAGCCTCCTTGATTTTAGGAGAGATGTTGGAGGCTCTAGTTGTATAAATAGGAGGGCTTAGGTGCTTAGTATTTTATTTGGTTATTAGTGAAATTTTTGCACTTCTGTTGCAGTGCTTGCTCAACTCATTTTCGAGCTTACTTTTGTGAACAGTTTTATGTAATGTGACTATTATTTTGATAATGGAGATGAAATATTTTCTAAGCCAGCACTGATTTCTTTCAAAGGGCTGAACCTCTTGGGTTAGGGCCCAACCCAAGCTACACAACACCTCTTACTTTGTACTTATATGTGTTTGCTTCAGTTCATGAATTGATTTATGTTAGATAGATTCATTTTCCCTTAATTGGAATAGATTGCTTTTGTTGGTTTACATAGTTGTTTCCATTTCAGTTGCTGAAGTAAGTTAAATAATGGTATGATAAAGATACAAAAAGGCCATCAGCAGAACCTGACCTCCTTTCCTCCTTTGGGGATCATGAATCGAGGTCGAGATCTGCTTGCTGCCACTAAAAACACAGTTTTGCTTTCCCCATGCAATTTCTAGTGTTATAGTTGATTCAGAGGTTAATGTCTTGCTTCAGATCCATTTTTCCATGCTCATTTATGTTGCTCCAATAAGTCTCTTTACATGCTTTCCTGTTCATATAGCATTGTTCAACATTTTAATCTTCTAGGTCATAATTCACGTTTAACATGAGATAATTCTGTTTTTGGTACAACTAGCTCTTTTCTTGCTCAGTTTTGGTATTCAAATGTGCAGCTCTCTTACAACACATCTCTTCTCATAATACATCAATAAAGCAACCATCATCACCTCATTTCTCATAGGTTTAACAATTCATTTACTACCTTTCACGAATCTACCTTAATTTCTGCATTTTCCTTATAAGCTTTCCTCTTGCCTCTTGAACAAATCCAACCATCTTTTTCTTTCCTAATCACCCTTGATGACCTTCAGACATCTTAACACCTCCCTCTAATCTTTAGCTACCCTTTCCCACCATTATTCCACCTTTAAAACCTCTAAAAACCACTCTTGGCATCATCCTGTAGATCCTCCTGTAGATCCCCTGCAGCCTCCTGTAGAATTTCCTGAAAGTGACTTTTTGATGTCCGATTGTAGAGGAAGTCTCTAGAAGGTTACCAGAGGCTTCTTAGGACTCCACCACACCTTCCTACACCTTTCCAAACCGCAAGGCCACCTTCCTTCACCACTGAATCTCTGTCACAACCACAAACAAATAAATTACAAGCATAACAATTTCACATAAAAACACTGAAAAACCCAAAAGGATGTTTTTTTCTCATTTCCTTCTAGAAGTAGCTTGAATAGATGTAATTTACCTTCTCAGTAGTCAATGGCACTTATTTCACCAGTTTTCATCTCTTTTTTAGCAAGAGTAGGGTTAGTTGAAAGAATTAGGGTTTGCAAGGGTTTGCGTTACACTCCAGTCTTCTTTCTCTTTCTGTAAGTAGAATAGCCTCTTTAGATTTAGCTTCCTTTCATCATAGCTAAAAGCTTCTTCTGAGAATTCATATAAGTTGGCTTAAGCTCCTAGTGATCTTGCACGAGCTGACCAAGTGACAGCCTGCAGTAAGAGCTAGTACTTGTACATACAACACCGTCGCTTCCAAGTTTGTTACGAACTACTGGGTTGATAAAAGTAAAGTAGGAAGCCCCAGGAGTTGCAGCATTCTTGCTGCAATACTGGTGCTCACCAATGATCAAAACATGTAACCTAAACTAGAGTGAGAAATCAATTTATTGTTTAAGTACAAGCTTTCTATTTATAGTTTGAAACTAATCAATCGAGAAAAACATGGTCAAACAATACAAATAATAAATTATAATCACTGTGAAAATGAAACTAACTCTAATTAATCATAAACCAAGCAATAAAAATTACTATTCAAATGATTTTAATCTAAATGGAAATCTCAATCTAAATAATAAAATCTATTTAATCTAAGTACAAGAATACTAAATCAATTAAGATTAATTTAAAATGATACCAAATGTATGCTAAATATTAATTCCAACGAAATCCACTCTCATTCAAACGATCTTAAACTAAGGAATTGGTCAAACATGACTTCAACTAATCTAATTCTCGGGATCACACAAATCAATACACATTCAAACTTTGACCTCTAACACCACTCTGCAATTGCTTCAAAAGAAACTATGTAAACTAGGATTCTAATTGACATGCTTTCAGATCTAAAAGACTGCAAAATAAGAAACTATTTTGTCCTTAGATAAATTTAATCCATCTCAAGAAATCATTCAAACATGAGCACATTGACTAATGGTTCTACCAATAAATATTTACAATTATAATGAATTTCAAAACTAAAATACAACTCCGAACAATGATTTAATGGGCTCGTTGCATTGATTTCAAATAATTGATTACCAAAACACAATGTTACAAGAAATTGTAGTGAACAAGTAAGGTACGGAATCGATTTCAATTCATATATAAAAGAAATAGAGTTATCGATATCTTGTTTATCCAATTAAGAAGCATCTTTCATTATTTCAATCATAAACCTGTAACAAAGGGATTATTTATGCAATACAATTGTTGATCAAGACAATTCATTAGTTTGCAACGAGTTGAAGATAAAGTATCTATTTAATGTCAAGAAAACAAATTACAGGCTTGAGTACAAAATCATAATTATGAGATCTAATAAACAAATGCTTTCAAAATAAAATCCCTCTGTCTAGATCTATCCTATGATGTTTTACAAAACATCCTTCCAAGAAGTGGTGCGCCCTTCCCACTCCTAGAGCAAGTCTAAATTAACACAATAATCTCTTTAAAAATAAAAAACATATTAATAATTATAGCAAATTGAGTGCAAAATCATAGTTGTATTAAAATTCAAAACATAAGTTGATATGGCTACATTCTTTCAGTCCTTCTGAGGAAAAAAGAAATTGATTTCATCAATCCTTTCGATCTATCCTTTTCTTCTTCCACATAGGCCATGGCTAAGCCATTTATACAATTTACAAGGCAAATTTTGACTCTAATAGTCATTTTCCTTAATTCTAGAGAATTGCATATTTTTAACAAATTGGCCTCGAAGATATTTTCATATCTTCCTAACCATGGCGAATTTTGGAACATTGTTTGGAGGGAACCTAATTTGTCATATTTTCAACCAAAAAATATATTTTATTTTTCTCATTCAACTTCATTTCCTCGTAAAGCATCACTGAAGTTGGATGTTTGGCTGTTTTTGTAAATTTGGGTAAGATTCAAGAATTATGGAAAAACAATGTTTTTTATAAGATTGCCTCAAAGAATTGTGTATAACTTTTGAACCAAAGTGAATATTGAGAAACGAATTTGGTTATAGATAATTTTTTTGTATTGGTAGAAAAACCCCATTTGCTCAGATTTTCAAGATTCGCCTCTAGCTGCACGCAAATCAAGGTCAAACATGGCATTTTGAAAATTGTGCAAATTTTGAGCAAATTTGGTGATTTTCTTCTAGAGACCCACATGTGTGACCTAGGTTCAATCCAACTCATGGGAAGGTGTTAGAAAATGATTTTGGACAATAATCTTCCTCATTTTTCCCCAAAAGCATGTTGAGATCTCAAAGCTCCAAATTGGATATTTTCACCTACAAGAATTTATTTTGTACTCAACTTGTAGCAGTTAGTTTAATTGGCTTGTGAAGAATTTTGGCAATGGAACCCTATGGAAAATGAAATTAGCAAAAACCATCATTAGTAAATCATGACTAAATCATCTCTAATCATAGAAAATCTAAGAAAACTAATGATACTAAACCATGAGGTGTAGGATATGTATCGGCAACAAGTTGTGGAATTGCAGTACGAAATGTGCTAAAAATGTCAAAATTTAGGTTATGAAATAGTGGTACTATGTGATGGAAAAATAGACATATTCAAGGCTCAACACAAGGGTTTCTTGGCTGGCTCTCAATTCATCCCCTTCCCTCTAATTTTTTTTTTTGATCTGTTATATCTGGTGTAACTAGTGTTATTAGTTGTTCAACACATTAGATCTAATTCCATTTTACTTGGAACTTTGTAATGGATGTTTCTTTTCCTATCTCTCTAGGCTCTTCCTTGAGGGTGTGATGTTTTTCTTGTTGAGGCTATTGTCCTTGGTCGTAGATCTAATTGATCATATCTCTTTACTTGTTTTAGTGGCAACCTAGATACATTCTTTATTTCACTATTGTGACAATTTTTGGTTTCTTTTTCCCCTTTTAACTTTTTTTTTAGTGATTTTTTGGTCTTTTGTGCTTGTTTTGTTCACAATAGGTGGTGTTTTCGAATATCGTTGGGAACGTTGTCACTTAATAAGTTTATTTGGGTGTTTCTTATCTCTTTGATCTTTCAGATTCATTTTTGTCACTTCCACTTAATATTTTCTAGGCCTTCATGTCCCTGGGGTTTGGTTTTGACTAGTGTACAACATTGACTCTTCTTGAGGCATTGTTCTAAAACACTAGCTTGTGTACATTTCCTTATTACTTTTAAAATTTTGGCATTCTTGTTGATTGCTTGAGAGAGTTTGTGTGGCTTTTGATTCCTAGCTTTGATGCTTTTTAAGTGCTTTATGTTATAGCTTGGGACTTTTTGGCCTCTTTTCGGTTTCCTATTTCGTAGTTTGTTTTGTTTGTCTAAGTTCTTATAAACATTGGGATTGCATTTAGTGAATAGTTACAGGTGCATTTGTTAGGCATTTTTGTTTTTGTGAAAAGTGAAAAAACTCTTACCCTACTGTAGTTGGCATTTGTTGAATTGAAAAAGAAAAATTGTTCATATAGTTGCATTAGGGGTTACTAACAAAAGTCTATCACACCATTTGAGTTTCACACTGCTACCCAACTGAGTAAATAATGACCCTTAAAATAAAAGTTTCAATAAAATTCACTAGAATCATCTTTTATTTTCATTGGTAGTACACCAACATTAGCTTAGGATGGGGTTTTGGAGCTAGGAGTGTGAGTAAACTACTCCAAGGCCAAAAAACAAACTTAAAAACTTGTGGTAGGGAGAGAAAATCCACACTCAGTAGTGTAGTCTATGAAGCCCTTCTAACATAAGGGTTAATCATGAGGTCACACTTGCGAGGTGACATGCCCCATTTCAGTTAGTTTCAGGTGGTGCGGATTGCAGAATTTGCACGTATTACAAACGAAGTTATTAGCATTTTTATTTAGCTCTTGGGGGCCACTTGGGAGGATCTCACCTTAATTTGAGCGATCTCAAGGGGTTTCAAATTTTTCTATCCTACCCTTGCATGTGAATTTGGCTAGCAACTATACCCCCATGACATGTTATTGTTAGTGGTGACCTTAGTGGGCATTATTTTAGGGATCATATGTAGGTGAAAAGTCGGGCTCTTCTTGTTTGTACTTGGGACATATATTAGTCATACTCTCCAAGTCCTCTTAGGGCGTTCCCCATGGTTAATAGGGTAACTTGGATTCATTTCATAGCTAAAAGGGTTTCGAAGCAGGTCACTATTATAATTGTCCCACTGCCAACTTCTTCATCTTTGGATTTAATGTGACTACCTTTTTAGGACTTTCTAGTGTGTGTTGTTTGGTCTGAGTTAATAGTTTGGCCTTATGGTTGTTTGTATTAACTTAGTTTTTTTATAACATATTTATTCACTGTGGCTGAACTGAGTCATTGCTAATCAAGTTTAATCTTAGTTTATCAAAAAAGATGGGTGCATTGTTGACTCCTACTAGTAGAGTGCCTATGGTGCTCAACCCTTAGACCAACCTCAAGTTATTGATTCTACTGTTGGTCCTCCTAGTAGTTACTTTATATCCATTGAGACATTTTTAGATGATTTTGATTATCCTACCAATCCACCTTTGACTTACATATTAGGACTAGAGTTACTGCAGCTAAACCTTGACAACTCTACACCTACCTACACATATGTTCCTCTTCTACTAATGGAGGAGGTTAGTTCCTCTGAACCATCTGCATCTAGAGTCCTCATTCCTATGTAATCATTTCTACAAATTAATGTGGGGGGACCAACTCCTTCTACACCTCTCATGCCCTCTTAGAGCATAGTACCTATCTCTTCTATGAATCCTACAAATTTCCCTAGTATTTTTATGCCTCTTCCTTCATCCATGCTGACCATGGGTATAAAACCTAGTGAGCCTATAGGACCTGGAATATTTACAGCTACTTTTTTTCAGCCTATGGTTGTTGTTTCTCATATGGGTATAGTAACTTTGGGAAATGTGTTGGAAGGATCACCTGTTGTTCCTAGCTAGTATGGGGGCAAGCTTGATTCTACTATTTTCCAAGCCTCGTATAGTTCATTTTCTGGAGGGATTCCATCCTCTAGTACTTTTCCTAGAGTAGATAGTTTACCTGGGGGAAACCCTGTCATTAGAATTGCGCTCCCTATGAGTTATCCTTCTTATGTTGGTGTTAGTACACAAGGCGGTCCTCTTCCTATCGGGTACAACCTTACTAGTAGTCACACTCTTGCGAGTCCTTTCTTCTTTGGGGGCACTTACCCTAGGGGTAAACTCCTTACACGGGTCATGTTGTCCTCCATTCTCTATATGTTGGGAAGAACTATCGCTATGGTCCACAACCTGTTACATAGAACCAAAGTATGGGGGAACTTCCAGGTTGGTCAAGGAGGTCTTCCTCCTATGACCCATTCAATAAGATTCACAATCCTTCCTCTCTTGATCTTCCATATTTATCTAAGCCGACAAATCACCCCACTCATCATGATCCTTGGTGGCTACACATGCCTATGAAATTACCATCTGATATCACCATGTTTGAAGAGAATCCTGGAGAAAATCCATCAACACATATCACCACTTACCATTTGTGGTGGTCATCAAACTCTTGGGTGGTTCTTGGAATAAATTACAGATGTTTCAATGTACCCTGAATGGAGATGTTTCTAAATGCTATATTGAGCTGGATATATCATTTCACAATGAATTTTCATCTTTATCCCAAACCTTTTTGACTCATTTTGAGTTACCTAAAATGTACAACATCGACTCTGACCTCCTTTCCAACTTCAAACAAAACAAGTCCACTCTAATTTCTAATCATATTCATGATTGGTGATGATGCAAGGGGTTAGTTTGAATCAAGCTCCACGATAAAATTCTTTGAAAATGGTTCATTTGATTGTTTCTACCTCCCATATCCAAGTATGTATCTATGTTTCAGGTTTTTACCAAGGAACAAGACATTTTGGATACCCAACAACTACATTTGAATTATACTTAGCTGAGCATGCTTGATGACATGATTCCTAATTCTCAATGCCCTTCTATTAACCCACTTAAACCTACCTTGGGACCACACTCTGATGGTGTGATTTGTTTCGTATCCGAATTTGTGATCTAACGTGATGCCCAACTTGGGAAATTGATTTTGGCATCACAAGCCCCAGTAAGTGCATCTGGCAAAAAAAACTTGAATCAACCCATTGATATCTCCTCATCCCTCCTCGGAAGTTCCACCCTTGGACTGATTCAAGTCTTGGGTTTCTAATGTTGGACTTGCTAGTGAATTTTCAAACTCATTTCCACCTTTCGACGAGTTTCTTGTACCCCACTTACGTCTTGATAGTCCTTTTCAAGGAGCTCCACTATCTCACAAGACCACCCAATGTGTATGTATTTAGTTATTCCTAATAGTGCTATGGTTCTAGTTGTTCCTTGACATCATCAACCTTTAGGAATTAGAAAAATTAACTTTTTATGGCATGGCCCCATCATGGTGCATCATATGGTACCTCCACTCTTCCACGAGTTCATGTATGGAAATCCTTGGGTTGTGCTCGACAGTGGGTACACCTTAACGTGACCTATTAGAATGAGTTTCGCTTGTATATCTTGTACATAGGAGTGTGATGTTTTTATCTCTTTTTGGTTTGGTGTGTGATGCGAGCCCTTTTATAGTACATCATATATGCCAAAAAATACTAAACAATTATAAAACCAAAAAAAAACAAAATATATGGTCTTGTTTTTACCTCATCCATGTTTATTTATTTCATTATGTGATTTAACCATGGATCTAGCCTTTCTAGATGGTTTTTATAGGTGAGGGTGGAATTTCTATTGTAACATCCACTAGATCTTAGGTGCATTTCTCTTGAACTTGACATATAAGTGTAGGTCACATACAACCATCATCATTGATTTTTTTACGGTTAGTGCCATCATTGTGCCTTAGGTCCAAACCCGTCAAGTTGTGACATTAGCCTCTCTCTCTATGCACATTGTAGCTTGACTATAGAGCCTACCTGATCATGGATTCCCTTGTATAGAAACTCTTTGTCGTTATGGTGTCCATGCAATATCTTATCCTTTATGTTTTCAAAATACCTCCTTTTGACCGGCCATGACCTAGAATATGATCCTCATATCCTCTTCTTTGTCATATTTCTAGCCTTACGCCGGGAGGATTCCACACTTTATCCCTTGTGATTACCACCTTTTGTTAACCTATTTCTACATGAATACCCTTTGTTTTCTCATTCCATTGTCACCATATGCTTGGCCTATCATCTTCTTTGACTTGGTGTTTTACCCTTTCTTGGAGGAATCACTACGATGAGTGGTATTATTAGCCAACCTCTTGACCTCTACATGTTTTGAGAACTTCCACCATGACTGGAACTAGTTGCTACCCTTTATACCACTCATTCTTCTAGGAGGAGTTTCCTTTATGCTCTTTTTAGACTGCTTAACTTAGAAAAGATTATTGAGTGAACCTGTCTCCTTCACACTCATTAAAGTACCTGAAGGGACATCTATTCAATACAAGTTTAACCCTTTTCCATATTAAGTAGACTAGTTATGAAAACTGAATACTCTAGTTTATTATGGTTAGAAGCTTCTCCCTTGTATTGTTTTATATCATTTTTGGGCTCGAGGGACTAAATTTACGAAATAGGAACCTATTGAGCATACTTGTCTTCTATTTCATGCTCATTAAACCATGAAGGAGACTGAAAAGAGAAATGGGAAGGGAACATTTATTTTTGTTAGTCATCAAAAAGCCAGTGTCAGTTGTGTCACCCTTGAACATGGCATCTTTTTGAATTCTTATCTTACACTTGGTTTTTGTCTTGTCTAGTAGTCATACCATACATATGAGTATTTCTACTTCTTTGGCTGGTTACTCTTCAAGTCATATGGAGTGTACCTCAATTCCTCCTCCATTATTGCATGATATAATGTGGTGCTCTTTATTCATCCTTCCAAGTCACTCTTGTGTTGTGTCGTTACATGTTCAAGGGAAGTATCAACATATGTTGGCCATCTTCAGCTGCCTATTGAACATTTTTATTCGTCCACCCCTGTTTTAGTTATACTTCATTGCTTCGTTACTTCATTCATTCACTACATCATCTCGGTTTGTTTCATGTCTATTGATGGGGGATACATCAGGGCCCTCCTTCAAAGAATATTCTCTTTTCAACTTTAGCTCATTATCTAGGAGCTTGATCTAGGAACCATTAGTATCTTGGACCTTAGAAACCTCAATGGAAGGTTTCTTCATGAATAGAAACTGATTTACATCATTTCCTCCTGATTGGTGGACTCCACAAGTGTTCAATGTCAGCTCATCTATTCACAGTTAGTGGACTGTAATAGTTACCTTGGGGTCCATTTTTATCATTGGTGGGTCCCCTCACATATATTAATAGTACCTCCCATTGTCTGGTAGTTAGAGGATTTCTACAATGCTTGCCATCAGTTCATCTTTTCACATGTTCTATATTTGTACCATCAGGGTTATGTTAAAGACACTAGGTTGGGGACATTTCACTCTTTTATTGCATCCTTCCTAGGCTGTGTTGGAGTTATGTATCATTATGTACTTTGAAGACTACTCTAAAACACCTCTTGTTTGTTATGTGTCAATAGTCCTACTGATGTATATTGTCACATAGATCCACGGTGTATTTTCTAATGGCTACTATTTTTTTGATTTATCACATGGATCCACTATGTATTGTTCGTGGCTATGTATTAGCATTTCATGTAATGTATTTGTAGTGTATGTTTTATAATCCATGTTTAGTATCCCCTTACGACCAATCATAGGTATACCCACCTTGAGGTTGTTATCAGCAAAGTTGAAACTTCAACACTTAAGTTCCTCCAATCTAGCTTCACTGTCTTGGTTCCTTCCTCCCATTTTGAGCCTTTAGTTTTGTTGTAAGCTTTTTTGGCCATCAGTTTTTCTTCTAACCTCATGAATTAGGGGGAATTTGTCACAACCCTATTTTACACTCCATTATAGTAAGGGAAATGCAAGTTCATCCTACCTCAGTTGCTGGATAGAATACACCCCCTTCACCTTTTCTTTTACTTTTGTGAGATTTATTCCATGCTAAAAGGGTGGATTACACAATTCAATTATTTCTCATAAATATTTTGTCACAATTTTATAACTATGAGATAATAATTATTTCATAATTGATATAATTGGGAAAAAATCATTATTTTGAACCATATTCTCCTATTAATCAGCTGAATCATTCTCCAATTTCTAATTTTGAACATTACAAACTAACCTTGAATCTATTCTACTTGAGGACCCTTTCACTGAAGGTCTAGTACCTTTGTGTAATCCTCCACTCATAGATACTCTTAGGCATGTTTTCTCCAGATGAAACCTTTTTCGACCATGTATTTGTCAGTTTCCACCTCGAACATCCTAATGACTATTGGTGAGTCATGGTATTTTGTGGAAACTTTTGGTCCACTTCCATATATCCCACCTATTTCAATTTCCACAACATTTTTTGGTTATCATAATTTTCATCCTATGCCCAATCTAGGAACCTTAACTGCCCCAACTATGGGTGGTGTGTCATAGTTTTTGCCTCATACTATCCCTACACATTTTGTTTCATCTCCCAGACCTCCAACCTTGACCATAATAGGTGTTGTTAGATTGAAATGATTCAATAGTCCTTTTTGTTGGAATCCATTGCTAAGTTCAACTCCTCCTCCACCACTAGGTGGCGGTAATGTTTCTGGTACTTATCTGACTGTTAGGGGCATTTATGTACTCATGCAACCTGCGATACAAAAATGTTTTTCTTTTATTGTTTCTTTCCCTAACGATAGCTATCCTATTAGTGGTACACCTATTATCATGAAAGGTGGTAGTTCTGCACCTAACCCACTTTATATGGCTAGTGGTGTTCCATATCCTAGACATGGTGCATCTCATTGGGGCCTCCTAAATCAACCATCAATGCCTATTGGGGGTGTTAGAGTTGGTCTGGTCAGTCCTTCATCAGAGATCAAAACTCATTCTGCATTTCATTTTTAGGTGTCTCGCTCCATTCACTCCAGCTGCATTCCGCTAGGGACATGCCATAATCTGACGGAAAGGTCTTGTTAGTCATTTCCCCTCATGTCTGGTACCTGCTGGCTTAGGTATTTTGTTAATGTTCACTAAAGTCCATGACAGTCAAGGTTTGGTCCTTTAATGGACAAAATTCATTTTCAATCATGAGATCTAGGGATTAGTCAACTTGGTCTTCAAACATGACCAATAAAGCCATGCAGGCCAGAGGGAGGCCCTTACAAAGTTATGATTCAAAGAGTTTCATTGTCATGTTGATCGATTACGACTGTTCTTCAAAACTCTGTTTTGAAGAAAAGTTAAATAATGTGTCATTTGTGATAATTTTCAAAGAAGTTTCCAGTTGATTTCTTCAGGTGCAGTCATGGTTTCCTTGGCCAAACGCTATGTCATGCGACCCCTACAAAAGTGCCAAAAAATTTCATCATTCTAGCTAAAAATTCAAAGGAAAAAGTGAAATTCGGTGTTGCATTAACTTAGTGAAAAGAGCCAAAATGAAACATTAGCAAAGTGGGTTTTTGAAGAAGCAAAAATTAAACCCATGACTCCCAATGTCTTTATAAAGGATTTTCACAAGCAAACAAAGTCATTGTACAACTCAAGGTTATAGAGAAGCATTGAAAAGTCATTGTGAGAAGCTAGTGCATATTTGGAGTGAGATTAGAGTCACTTTCAGGAGCGTGGCACATATAGATTTGGGCACGACGCATATAGACAAAAAGGCCAAATCACTTCTGCTTCACAACATTTTGATTCGCGACTTTCTCCAAGTGGGCCCGCTCATCTACACTTCACTTTTTTCGGCACCTAAGGCAAAATTTAAAGTATTTTCACTAGAGGATGGCTTCTATCCAAGTGGCAAAGGAAGGCGAGCAGTCACCCAAGCCATTTGTCATTTTTGTAACACTGCACCTATAACTAATGCTTGTCTTTCCACTTCCATTTTGTAATGATTCGAAAAACTCCCCAACTCTTGGTCGTTCTATTTCCTCATGGCATAGCCTATTTATTGTACGCAAACCATTTGCAAAGGGTTGGTTGATTGTAATTTCTGGGAGACTGTGGGAGACAAACTCAGCTCTTCATTGTATATTTTGACAGAGGATTAATGAAAGGAAGCGGCTCTATTTCATGAGATTCATGTGGTTGTGAGTGTAGCAAATGTGTTCCCTTTATGTTTCATATGTATTTCGTTATGTTTCACAGTTCATTCATATTCATTTCCAGTGAAATTTTCTAAGTTAGATAAGGAAGAATTCATGTTTATTGCTCTTCCTGTGGGAAAGTTTCACGTTATGTGTTCTTCTTCTGTTGAAAAGGATTCATGTGTTTATGCCCTTTTCACCCTCCTAAACAATCTTTCCATTCCGCATTACTTCAAACTTAATTGCTAGACTTTCCGCCTGTCTTGCCTCATGAAGTAATCTGTGCCTTTGTGTTAAATTCTTTGCTCATTGCTATTCGTTGGTCCCATACCATCCTAGAAACCCATTCATTCATAAAAATTTGTTTCTTTTATCCATATTTGTTTACTAGCCTAAAATCAATATTTCACTATAAGTCATCTCAAGCCATATTGTTTATCTATTCACTGAGTGTGACTCAGAGAGAGCCCTCTCCTATTTTGGTAGGGAGCTACGAGACTGAGCGTGGTTTGTGGTTACCCTGATTTTTTCCTTCCTTCAACCTAAGGCAGATTTAGGCTCTAACAGGGGGAAACCTCTACTTGGGGGTAACTAGTTTACTGGTAACATCCACCAATCTGGGGGAATGCCTTATGGCCAACCACTTTATACAAAACCGCCTCCACCTCAAGGAAATTATTACCCAATAGCCCCCATGTACCCTCCCAAAAACAAATTGATGGTTGGACCTCCTTGTAGCATTTTTTTATTTTGGTAAGTTAGCAAAAAATGGAAATATATTTTTAAAAATGTTAAGTTAGGATATGGACAAAAAGAATAAAGAAACAAAATGTTAGGAATATTTTGATGAATAAGTCCATATCAAATAAAATATTAGAATATATTCCCTAAAAAAGGAAGGCAAAAAAATAACATGTTAAGTTAGAAATAAAAGAAAAAAATAATAAATTCTGAAAGTGTTGCACATCCAAATGCCACTACTCTTAGTCAGTTTTATTTTTGCAAATAAAAATTGTGTGTAGATTATTTAAATGCCACACTAGTTCATACAATCCAATCATAAAGTTTAATCATGATTGGATTACATTTAAATTGTTTGTTAATAGGTAGCAAATAAAATTGGCTCAACAGTTTAATCTGAGCCAATGTTGAGTTGCTAGTCTAAATGGACTCAGGTGACTAAGATTGAAAAAAAATGTTAGGACAGTTAAGAGTAGGTAGAGAAATGAAATAAAATTGGAGCAGGATAGGGTTTTTATCCCAATCTTAAAACATTGGATATATGTGCATGTAACCAGTGGTTTTAATGAACCATAAATTTTTTAAATCCTAATGTTATTCGTTAGCTTTATCCATTGATTCCCTTTGGACCCCATACCTTTCACATCCATCATATTTATTTCAACCCCACCATAACCTTCCGCCTCACTTAATTAAACTCCCCCATTTTGCTTTCCATCCCTTGCTTCATCCTCTAATCTGATGGCCAACATTGCTCCTTGGCCCTCCCTTAGAATTTGATCGTTATAAGCAAAGGTGGGGGGGGGGTCCAAAGTCAATAGTTTTAGAAACTGCCCTACAACATTGCCAACCCCCAATCCTAGTTATTCGTGACTTAAAATCCCAAACCTCTTACCACCTGAACTCACTCCCAAACACAATTTTCGACCTCCTCCATCACTGTCACTCCCTCGTCATCATCTATGACAACATCTCGTCACTCCCTTTGTCCCTTCATCCTACATGGACCAATCTTCTACCTATTTTCCTATTATCCATTTAATTCGCCAAACCTGCAAATGAATATTCCATCAAATCGTGTTTGAGTCCCATTGGAGAATTAATACAAATTTAGTCATTGATTAATGAACCCACTCCATTTTATCCCTTATAAACCCTGTTCTTTCATAAAAATTGTTACACAGTGTATTCCCATAACTCAACTGATCACTGGATACTTGTAGCCTACAGTCAAAATGACCAATTCACCATTCAAGCCAATTTTATGTCCTGTTCACAAGCAAGCCAACATCCATGTTCCTTCAATCTTTTTCAATTACACTATTTTTCTGTTATCACTGTGTTTTAGTCAAATCCTTCCCATTTATGTCACTTTCAATTTGTAATCCAATCAACAGAATGCATCCTAATGGAAAGGAAGTTGTAGAAATCCAAAATTCTCTCATTTCTCCTCAAGTTGATTTCCATCATCTTCCCTTAGTTGATAGAGTCTATAAAATCCATGAGTCCTTGTCCGAATTTGACTTGTTTGAGATCCATTTTTGGATGGAGGACCAATTTGTTGATCAAACTGACAAAATTGGACTTTGGGACTCCCATCTTCCTCATTACATTTTCTCTTAGACACACAGAGCACCTGAATTCATCAGAAAATTCCATGCAACTTATAACCCCAGTCAAAGAGCTATTATCTCACCTATAGGAGAAATCTTGTGCTCCATCAATGCCCAGTCCATTGACAAAATGTTGCAGGCCCCATCTGTTGTGCCAACCACTCCTTTTTCACATGAAATCCTAATAGAAGCCTATCCAAAGTTGGATTTCACTAAAAGAGATCAAACCCTAGAAATTTTCCTAGTTGTAGATAGCCCTCTGCCTAAAAGAAACCCTCCCTATGGTTCATCTATATTCCCAGACAGAACCAAGCAAATCACCACCATTCTCTCTTATCTCGTTGGTTGCTATTTTGATCAATATGTAGATGAAGCCATCATTGGTTTCTTGTCTATCTTTTCCGCTGGTTCCAAACCCACTCTTCTTTTCAACTTTAGGTAATTTCTAGCTGAGGTCATTTATGAACAATTTGTCCAGTTCAATACTAAATAGGTATTCAAGTATGCTTCAGTACTTGTATATTTGTTTATATATTTTCAGGGAGAAAAGTTTCCATTCACATTGTAGAAGCTAGATGAAGAAGGGAACCAACAATCAATTATCTTTTTGACTTCTATGGGAATGGAGAAGAAATAATAATTTTCATATAAACAGTTCATAGAATTGTTTGTTCATCCAGCCATTAATCTTCTGAGTAGTACTCCAGAACCAAGGATTAGTGATACACTTGTAAAAGTCTTGCAGCTAGTGATCAAGCCACAATAGGAGATTGGTATCTTTACCAAAATTATACAGAAATCAGAGTTTTTGGATGTGAGATTCTGCCTTACAAGCTGCCTAAGTACCTCCCTATGAGAATTTTTGCATTAGAATATATTAGGTAGAGGCTCAATGCAGATGACATGCATTTTGTGGCTGCAAAGAGGAAATCACAGCTTAAGCTGAAAGCTCATGTTGGTCCATTCATCTGTAACACTAAAGCAGCAGGAGAAGAATTATATAGGTTATTGAAAGAGATGAAGTTTGGCCTCAACTTTACTTGGTCTTATGACGCAATGGGAGTGATTTCAAAACTCATAGTAGAAAATAAACTTACTCCATATCATCACATAGCCAGGCCTGAGATTGAACAATACAAAAGTCTATTAGAATGGAAGGAAAACACCCTTTAAGAAGCTAAATAAAAAGACATCTCTACTTTAAATATACACACTCCACTTGCACAAGAAAAGATATCCAAACGAGGAAGGGAAGAACAATCATCCCCTACAGAAGAAGCATCAAGTAAAGGCTTTAGAATTGTGCACAAAAAGGAGAGGCCTAAGATCTCCTTGAATGTCAGTGCAACTAATGAGTCTCAGAAAAGAAAATTTGATGGGCATGGATAGACATCTCTTTTCACACATTTTGGTGGAAAGTCTACTTACTCTCCCACTCATTCCACCACATGTCATGAACAACAGGTGATTCAGATCAGTGAAGGAAATCAGAAGGATAAAAAAGATGATATTTTTCATGTTTTCAATGAAATTAATAAGAAGAATGAAGAATTAAAGTTAAACACTTATACTCAATTCCATAAACATTCTTCTAGTTCTCAAGCCAGACTTCTTTTAGTCTTTGACTTTGAAAAGGGTAAGATGAAGATGGATTTCTTACAAGCTCAGATACCACAACCCATAACTGCTACACATTACCAGAAGCAAACTAAATTTGAATTCAATGTTAAAGATGTACATCCAATTGACCAAATTGAGATGCACGAACAGACTGGCCAAATGATTGCTTCCACTTTAACTAGCATTGCCATGAGTTTGTCAAAGATGCAGGTCACCTTGGCTAATACACAGTCACAGTTCAAGCTTGAGTAAGTTTACTCATTGGCAAAAGACACCAAGAAAAAAGCTTTGGAAGATCTGGTGCTGAAGATGGGATATGATCCGTCTGATATAATGGTTGTAGAAGAAATTGTCAATAAGAAAAATGATGAGATTTCAGCATTAAGGAAGCAACTCAAATTGCCAGCTTCAGAGGACCCAACAACTAAATAAATTGAAGAAATTGAGGCTCAGAAATCTGACATGATGAAGATCATCATAGAACAAAATTTGCAAATAAAACAAATGCAGGAACAAATGGAAAAACTTGTCAAAGAGAAAGAGGAAATTGTGAAAAAGGTGAATATTCCAATGGATGTAGTTCCTCTTACAACAATCTCTATAGCTACAGTTTCTGCCTTAGGGACAACAACAACCATAAGTATAACAAAAGGAGTTGAATGGCTTGCTGAAATTGTACAAAACTTGTCTATTTAGACAAAGGAAATCAAGAAATTGTAGGATTAGTTGAAGACACTACAACACAAGAAAGCAGTTGTAGACAGCTCACATGTAGCTAAGTTACAGAGGGAAAGAGATCAAATTGAGGTAATGCAGAAAGAAGTCAAAGACTATTACCTCATAAATACACTGGGTTTAGTAAAGGAGATTATATCGGAAGAGATCATTGAATCAATCAAAGATATTTGGCCTTATATTAGAATAATTTTTTATAAAAAAGACTCTTTGGAAAAAGCTCAAGAAGCTATTGAAACTATCTCAAATCAACTGGAGGACAAGTTAGAAATAGCCACTGATATAATCGAGTTTCTAAATTATAAAGACAACTACGAGCTTCAAGAATTGGGTATTGATGACAAGACGAAAACCATACTAGAAGTGAAAAAATTTATTACAAAGAAGAATATCATTCTCTAGTTGGAGGAAAAGTGTAGCAGTGTTAATGTCATAGTGCAATGTTTTTTCTGTAGGCTGGAACCCTTGACCAACAAGGGTTTTCCCTCCCTATTTGTGATAAATGATGAGTTAATGCCTATTGAAGACTATGCACGTAAGCTTACAAAGGTCAAGGCCAATGCATCTGCAGTTTCAAATATAAAAGGTACATCAACACCAAGGCTTGTGCTGAATGCCCTCCGAGATACCTTTTTCATCCTTAATGAAATAAAACACATAAACCTACTTTTACTAAATATATAGAAATGGATGAGGTTTATCGAAGGGTAACTAAGCTATCTATCCCAAATAATAAACACTGGGAAAATTTAATTGATTTACTTGACTGAAAGAAAGATCAATAACATTCAGCATTTTGAGGAACAAACATCAATAGGTCAACAACATTCAAAATTTTGAGGAACAGTCATTAAAAATTTAATAGAAAAATAATGATAGATTGACTATCACTTCATTTTTTATGATTTCGTATTAAGCTATTTTTGTAAATTTGTTTAAGATATTTTCTTAATGCACAACTTGTATAAATAACTCCCTTCTATGAGTTATCAAAGGTAGTACCTTTCATAAGAAATTTTGTAAAAGCATTGATGTACAAGCTATTTATAGATCACTCATAATAATAAAAAAAAGGATTTTGAATTTTTTCTCATACAGTTTAGTTTTCTTCTTTAAGTTTTTCATGTGCTTCATTCATTTTGTTTATTCTTCACGTGTTTAAATTTTACAGAGATATCAGGTGAGAATAAATTTGTTACAGTTATTCTTAACATTCCTTTCTGAAGTTATTATCATAAAGAGACTGAGATATTGGACTAGATGTCTAAAAGGCTCCCTCTAAATCATAAAATTATCAGCATCTTATGTAATCTTAAGCATAGTTTGTTTAACTTTTGAACATTGGACAAAGGTTTTCCACTTATGATAATTTATCTTTCTATCTGAAATATAAATTAATCATATCTCCTTACAATTCCTTGTACACACCTTATAAATTCAAATCACTGTGTGAAGTTAAAAAGCATCCCTTTGATTATCTATTCGTGATATCTAAAAGATTTAATACATCATTCTTACAATTTTTCTATGTATTGGTCCTCCATAAAAAACCAAAACCAAAACCCCCAAAAAAATATCTTATATTCTTTGACATGATCAATTGACCATTATCATCTCAAAGGAACAACATCAATCTGGTTCTGTTACGGAGGACTTGAATTTTATTAGTTTTTCTGGGACAACGATATTACTATTATTCCATTAAGATGACTAAAGGTATAGATAGGTAAAAATATTTCACTTGGTGACTCCACTATGCCACACTGGCACCTTTTAAGAACACTAGATCCCATTCTAAATTTGAAACAATTAATCCTCTGTCAGATCTAGAAAAACATGTGAGAAAGGCTAGTCTCAAACTATGGCAAGGTCAGCAACACACTAAGCTGGTGCTTGCTGGATCTACTGCATATGGTGTTCTGAGACCTTTGTGTTGGGAGTGCTTCTCTGCATCAGCATGTGCATCCCCTACATGTGTGTGAGCTTGCTTTCAATTTCTGTAGTGATGGTGAAGGATTCATCAATCCAAGGCTAAACGCATGCCTTCAGGACTGCTTCCTTATGTCGTGCCATGTCCACCTACTCTTTCAACGCTTTAGCTTGTTGCATCTGCGTAAGCCTCTAAGTGAGGACCACCGTTTGCGCAGTTCCTCGGATGCTGTCATACTGTTATTAGAGTTCTACGCCTCTATCCTTAAGCGCTGGATGTTGGGGTCTTCCTGCAGATTTGAGAGGAGCTCAAGTGATTCTTCCAACATATTCTTGCAGTCTCACACTGCACCTCCAATCTCATCCAGTCCCACTTTGATGGTTCTACCACGCTGTTCTCTAACTTCCGGAGGGGTTGATAGCTGTGCCTTTAACCACAGCTCGGCGGTCTAAAATTTTAGCTCTAGTTGAACCTTGTTCATTTCTTTTCTTGCCTCATGGACTGCTACTACTAACCTGTGGATCTGCGCCTTTGTTGCTATGTCTGGTTGGATGGATAGCTTCGGGAGGCTTTTTTAAGCATTGTATATCACCTACACCAGCTGTTGATTCTGCTACACCACTTCGTTGCATTGCAAGCTCAGTTGTTCCATATTGATTTTCTACTCACTTAGGACTTGTAGTGTGTGACTCTCCCTAGCTTGCAGCTTTGTAGTTATCCCATCCCGCAACAGATATAGGGTCTCTCACATGAGTGTAGCTAGATTGATACTGATGTTGAGGGACAAAGTCCCCTAGGGTTTTGGGTCAACACCCTAGGAGAGCGGGGGTTATCTACAGTAAAAACCAAGCACACCACATAGCCCTGATACTTAAATAGGAAAGCTACGCGAAGAGAGGTGCACCTAGGGGTCCTTCATTTGGGTAGATCTAGCCAGGGTCCAAACCCTCTTGGAGTTCCTTTTCATCCTTAGACCTGCAAAATAACCAATTTAAAGAAGCATAACAATATATGGACCAAGTATCATATAGAAATCAACTTCATAACATATTGAAAGGTAGTTAGTTATACAATTGAAACAATTATTCATACGTAAACCATAACATTAATATCATATGCATGAAGAAGATTGATTTCAGGAACAAGACAAATGTTTCTTTATTGCAGATAACTAAAACAAAATAAGGAATGATATCACCTGAATCTTCCTCTTGTTGGCTCCAAGCGGAACGGTCCTCCGGATCCGTCCAATCCCAAGTCTTCAAAAGGCTCCTTCCATGACTCATACAAATATATCTCAACTAGTGAAATAACATCAAAGCTCAAGGAAACAAGGGTTTCCTATAATGGGGGGGGTGCTGGAAGCACAAGGATCTTTAGACTTTATCAGGGATAATCTCAGTAGAGTAATTTTCTCTCTATTCTTTCCTCCTTAGGCCTTCCCATTGAAGCCTTTTTATACTTCTCCCAAAGTAGTTTTTTAGTTGGGAATTCGTTGGGAATAGTTGGGCCATGGGAACTAATAGGTAATCAATAGGTAAAACCCGTGATCTACACTTGAAATTGAGATTGAATTTTTTAAAGTGTTTTAAGACATATACGCGGGTTGGGTATACACAGACCCACATACACATGCTTTTAGCTCAAGGCAATGTCGCATATAGGTTGTAAAACATTGTTTTTTTTAAGTATTTAGACCAGGTCTAGAAGGAGAGGTTGCCCTAGGTCATAAGTGCAGCATCAAAAATATCAAGAGTGAGATTTGGAGCTATAATAGATGCCCCCTAATATATGAGGTTAGAAGGGGTACATGATGGTCGAAATGTATTAAGTACATGGAAAGGAAACCTGCCAAAAACTAAGAAGGACTTCACCAGATTTCAGCCTGCCAAGCCACAAAAGGAGATCAGAAAGAAACACTGTCTAAGGAAAGCATACCCATGCTCAGAGAAGGTAAAGCATGTCTTCATATCAAGTACAAGCAGATCCACTAAGTATACAAGTATAGAAGACTGGAAATACATAATGGATCATCTAATCACGATCGAACAAGTACACGTCTGAATATCACATATAAGAATGTCAATGATGTTGAAGGATGAAGTTGATCACTGATATCAAAGAGTGATCTCAAAAGTACCAAATTAACATGATGGAATAAGATGGTACTACACTGCAAACTTGGGTGCCAGCATATAGAATGTCGCCATGAATGACTGCAACATATAAGGTGGAATGGTATCAACTAGCAGCAACAGGAGCAACTGTCAAGTGAACCAATGAACGCTGATGCAACCAGAGGTCTTCACCAATCGTCGTGGTACATTTCTACACAATGGGAATGAATGATCTGAAGTCAACCATGTGAGAAATCATTTGATTACCGGTTGTTGATGTATACCATTAACAAACGCAAGACTACTCACTGATAATGATAATGAGAGTGAAGGTACCCAATACAATCTAACAAGTGCGAATATATGAGCTGGAGTCGAACACCTGTAAGAATCTATCAATCAGGAGACAATGATGGTTTCCCACTGTCGATAGTGAAGGATATACCACTGATGACTGCAAACCCCAAGGTACTGCCAAATGGACTCTAGACCTTTGCCCCAAAGCAATGATCGTAGTCGATGGGGAAAGATCTGCTAGAAGGAAGGCATTAAGGCATCCTTCATCAATCTAGCATGAGTGTAACCTGCAAGACAATAATTTGTAAGGAATCAGACAAAAAAGATGTAGTAACCCGACTGAAGAACATTTCTGGCGTATAAGATGTGGCTAGCGCATGACAGAAACCCTTTGAACCGACCAATAATGAAATTTGACACAGAGGCGAGGGATCCACCAATAGGGTCAAACGGAAACCAAGGTATTGCACAAATCTTAATGTGTGATAGTGTAAGCTGATGTCAAACACAAGGGAAACCACTTAGTCAAAGACCCATGATACTGATCGATGTTGAGCATAAGGTGACCTATCAATAATGAAAGTAGGGCCAGGGTGCAGCTCTAGGCCTGTCATCAGAGCAAGATGTCGTCGTCGATAAAGACAAGACCCGCCAGTGAGAATTCAATGGAGACCTTATCAAATTGGCACGAGTAAAGGACCAATATAACTGATGTGATGATAGACAAGATACTGAAAACCAAGGATGACCGACTGAAAAATGAGTCAAGAGACACCATAGAGAGGCTGACTCAGGCTAACTTCCCTTGAACAAAAGCACGACTCAATGATGACTATGTGGCAGCATATGATGACTCTGTATAAGTTTGTCATGCACGAGGCACGAACGAACTCTCCATATGATTGGAAGAGATAACCAATCAGAAGAGAACTGACTCAAGAACAAGGTTAAGGCATACCTAAGTCAAACTAAATCCTACCCAAATGGAGGAGACTTTGTTTTGAGTGCTTTGTTCAAGGGCAACATGACTGACTCTAGCTGCCAACAATAAATGGAAATATTGTCTCGTTCCCGCTCTTTTTGGAATATATAATTTTTTTGCCTTTTTATTTAAGCTAGAAAAAGAATAAAAGAATGCTAGAGTACAGTGGAAAGAACGAGTGCCAATAAAACAGATGATCTAGTTCTTGGGATTAGAACAATCCTATGCTCAATGCAAGGAGGTGAAAATTGGTCGAAGACACTCAAAGATATGTTCCTTCCATAGGTTATAAGGTGTCAAGTTGCAGAAGCTAAGGGATTGCAAGTTTGATTTTACAGACAACATGGTCAAAAAGTGGCTTAAACACGAGTCCAAGTGAAGTTGGCTCAAGGCCAAAAGGTGCAAATGGTCAAAATGCAATGCAATAGTACAACTCAACGTGAAGGAGCCTCTAGGGTATAAGGTCAAAATGAAATGATGAAGCAAAGAGGAATGAGTATTCATCGCATAAGTTATGGCAGGACTACAAAGGACTCCCGAGCCTACTCAAATTGAAGCAGCATGGGCAACAATGTCAGTGACGTGCTAACTATGATGCCCATGAAACAGATGGCTCTACCATCATGCCATGGTTTAAAAAAAATCGGCAAGTGAAGATGGTTTACGAACCATAACACGATAGGATCGAACCTATGGCAAGTGTATCGAAAAATGGAGGCTAGTATGCATAATGCAACAGAAAAATGGCTTCCCTAACCTATATTCCAGTGAGAAAATGATTCCTGCCATAATGGGTCTATAGTCATGGAACCGTCTCAAAACTATCAAAAAAGCGTCCAAAATGTCCTGAAAAACAAACCATTCTTGACATTCCAAGCTCCCAAGTTAAAAGTTACATGAGACAAAACAAAATCAAGTTTTGAAAAAAATTGACATTTTCAAAGCATATAAAATAGTTTTTTGACTCACCATTGTTACCATTTGAGTTGAGAGAATAAGGAGTGGAGAAAAGAAGCAAGCTTTGGCATTTGCCGAATTCGACCATTCAAATCTTCCCAAAATCACCAAGTAACCCTTAAACTTATCTTGCATTCATTTGTGATTGGTTTTAAAAATTTTAATTCAAGTTTCACCATTGAATTTATGTCAAAAAAATTGTCACAGTGTATACACGGGTTGGCTATATGCAACCTGCATATATGCAAGACCTAGATGCAATTGTGTATGAAACAGACATGCGTATACGCAAACCCTAGATGCAACTATGTATGAAACAAACCCACGTATACACCGTTAAAACTTCAAAACAAAAACTAACAATCCAAACTTGTTTTTTCCTTAGGATGCTAGTCACTTGGAGGGAAAGAGAGCATGCCACAGTGGATGATGAGGTTATGAATGATCCATAAGCCTTGGATGCCTTAAGAGGATGTGGTTTGCTAAAGTTCTTCAAAATGCCAAATATGAAGGCAAACACTCGCTTGCCCGAAATGTTCATTCACTACTGGAGCATTGAGAATGACTCATTCATGATTGATCAAATGCCACTGAAGAGAGATATTGAAGATATCTATTTCATCATAGGCCTTTCCCGGGGGGGAGAGGTAGTACATTCCATGGGTCGATCATGAGGTAGCCTCTCTATCGAGGACTATGTGCATATATATTGCCCGGGTCATCCAGAAAAGATTGGAAGTCAAATTTCAATCGAGCACATGGAGAGTTTATCATTGAGGATCATCCTGTTCACTATAGCCAGAGTGAATGGATCAGCTTCCTTACACCAGGCTTCACGACTTGCCATGAGCTTGGCAGTAGACCGTCTCACCATAGTATTTGATTGGTGTACTCCTCTTCTCACCAACTTGAAGAGCCAACTATCATCTATCAAAAAGGGTCAAACCAAAAATTTTGGGTATGGGACCATTCTGTGCTCCTTCCTTTTTTAGAGGGTTCCAGTGCTACACCCTAGAGTACCAGTTCTGATCAGTAGCCCGCGAGATCCATAGATGGGCAGGTGGGCTGATATGATGAAATGACTGGGAGGTGGGGACGTACCGTGGACAGATTTCGATGATGATTTCTTCTCCTAGTGGGAGCAGTAGATCATCATAGTGGATGATTACCCTTATGCCAGCTTGGACTTTCGGGGAGATCCAGATCTAGCATTACCACTAGCCGTGGCATGGGGTAATATAGATAACAAATGTTTTTGATTTTATGATTTTTATGATTTTTCAAATATAAAATTGAACTTGAAAAATATTTTTGATAGGATTCAAATGATTAATATGATGATCATGTTCCATATATTGGGCCAGTACAACTAGATGGATTGCCACGGCATGGACATCACGGTCGAGGTGCCGAAGAGGCAGCTGCTGATATAGAGCGACTCCTACACACAGTTCAATGGCACTTGGTGAGATTAACTCACCAAGTACCGATAGAGGCTGCAGAGGGTATCCCTATAGACATGTAGCCTCATGTGGTTGGCATGCCACGGGACTGGGTTTGGACTCTTAGGCATGTGGCCAAAGCAGTAGTCGCATACTTAGCTGCTCATCTTGAGCCGGGACATTAGATATACTGGACATGATTATGGGCATTTAAGTCCCAATTTTTGTATATTATTTTGAACACACTTATGTATACTTGGGATGTTTATGATATATATATATATATATTATAATATATATATATATATAATATAGATTATATATATATATATATGTATGTATATATACATTTTCGACTTTTTGATGCTTGATTTAATTGTGATGAATGAATGATGTTCCAGTATAAAGCTTGATTAGCAGTAGAATCTGTTAACCAATTATGAGATCTTTGAATGTGCAAATAATTAATGTAAGTGAATAATCTTTGCAACAACCTCACTCTTAAATACTGGCAATATAAACATGGATCCCTAACCCAATAAATGTTATTCAATTGTGACACTATCAGTTTTGAATCAAGATAGACTACCAACGAATCGATTCCATAAGAAATAGACTCGAATGATGACAGTATACTCAACCATATTATTTGACGTGGGACCAATGCATACTCCCATTGACACCATCAACTGACCAGTTGGATAGTAGACCACCCAAGCTGCAAAAGCGAGGCTCCGAGTCTGCCGACTAGCACCATCAGTGAATCCAAAATAGACCAAGTCATCCATCAACACTTGCCACAACAGACCAAAAAGTGTTGATATAAAAAAACTCTCAATGAGGTATGTACAAAAATACAAAATGTACAAAGAAGCCATTGCCTAGCTACTACTTAAGAAAAGTATTTCTTAAGGTATAGCCTGTCAAGGGGCTCCGCTAGCTTGCTCCTAGAGATGTTTATAGGTATATTCATTGAACCAATCAATATATTACCTTCGGCAGAAAATTGTGTTGGAGCCAAAGGAACTGTACAAACATCGCTAGTAGGAAAATTGGAGGACCTAGACTCGACTTCATGCAAAGGAGGACGGAAATATAAATGATGATGTAAATATTCCAATGGTAGATCTACAATTGTCATTGCTTTGAACATTTCTTTTTCAGATGGAAAAACAATATCTAAGGAATCCAAAGTAGAAGTGGAATCAAGGGTCTGAGAATGAGCCATATCACCATCTAAATATTTTTCCAAAGAAGGAGCGAGATGATTGTCTATAGATTTATTGATAAATTCATATCCAAGCTCTACTACAGACATAGGAGATTCTATTCCACCCACCTCCCCTTCATCTTATGTGGTCACGGAAGAAGGTAAGGTCTTAGGATCTGAAAAATAGTGAGTTCGAACAGACTCTTTTCGTATAGGCTCCTTGGAGGATGAAATTGTATCTATTTTACCAATAGGAGAGGGAAAATCAAATGTACCCATCAATGAAGAATACATCCCAACTCCCATATTCTCAGTAGGTGGATGGGGGTTATCCACTAATGGAATAGTAGAATCCAAAGTTGCCCGAGGATCAAATGGAGAATAATCCAATTGATCAACCTTAATAATTTTCCCCTCATGAGGAAAGCAAATGACACGAAACAGAGTCGAAACAACGACATCCATTTCATATATCCAGTTCCTTCCTAAGAGGAGATTGTAATATAGGTTAGCATCGATGACTTCTACTTTGATATTAATGACCTTTCCTCCAACACATATAGGAAAGGTCGGGATAATCCTATATGGCCTATGAGAATGACCATCAAATGTTGTCAAGAGGGTAGGTGAAGGAACAACCAAAGGTGATCCAATGGCCTTCCAACATGACATAGACATGACATATGTGGAAGCTCCCTCATCTATAACCATCCGAAAAATATTAGTTTTCTGGTAAGTAGACTTTATCTGGAAAGCCATATGATGAGAAGTCTCTTTTTGACATTATGCATATCAAAAGTGAGAGCTAAAGAATTATTTGGATCCACTTCCTCCATTGCTGAAAGCAAGGCACTTATTTGAGTAGGACACAACTAGAGCACCTCTAAAGTGGACATATCACATGCACTCTGAGCTAGATCCTCAACTATGGAGTAATTCTAGGCTTCCCTAACATTAGGGTTGATAGTCGCGTGTTTAGTGAAACCTTTCGGTACTCGAGGTATAGTCTCGACAGAGGGTCGCTCAATATGAAGTGGGTTGGTAGTTTCAGGAACTCATTTGTCCTTGGATGTTTCACCTTCACCATCATCATGTGAACCTGTGGCCACATTAATGTTAGAACCCATCATGAAAACATTTGACGATTCATCCCCTTCCTGGTTGCCCCTTGTAGAGGTACCAGGATTTGAATTCGCGTCAACAAGCAGCTGTTTCCCTTAGGGAAAAGGGTTGGTTAACACAGCTTGAGAGCTAGAAGTCCCTTGCTACCCTAACAAGCACTGAGCATCTTGAATTTTTGGGTAGAGTGTTGGGTTGTGTTATATTCTTTCCATGATAGCCCACATAGTTAACTAGAGGTTAGAGGCGGGGAGGTCACAGGGGGTTTGAGGGGTACCCGTAACCCCACTTTATGGGGTCAAGGGTAGTGCCTTGGAAAATTTTGGTTTTGGACACTATGTTAGGTTGGCTGGACCCACCTATGGTTTTGTGCATGATTTTTGCACATTTTTTTAGATGCGATGGTTTTTGGTCTATGGTTTTGGACGTGATGGTTTTCGGTCCATGTTATTGGATGTTTCGGCATGTATATATATGTATTGTAACATTGAAATGAAAATAATGAAAAATCAAGCTAGTCGTATCGATTTTGGGATCCAGGGGAAAATCTCTGTGTATATGTGTTGTATATGTTATGCTCTCACATTGTTTATTTTCTGTGTTCTAAAATCATATGCAGGGAATTTCTATATGGGGTTAAAACCTACATTTGGTATCGAAGTTGTTTTGGCTTAAAGGGGATGCCTTTGTTGCTGGGGGGTTTTGCTTGGGCCTGTGGTAGGCCCCATTCAATTGGAGATCTGTGAGATCGATTCTAGTGGTGAAAGAAGATGGTGAGCAATGGAAAGATAGAGATCGAGAAATTTAATGGTTAGAGCTTTGAGTTGTGGAAACTCGAGATGGAGGATTTGTTGGTGGATAAAGATAAGTGGATCACGGTAGATCTGGGCACTAAACCAAGGGGAGTGTCTGATGAAGAATGGAAGAAGTTGGATTGGAAGGCAAAGAGCACAATACGATTGTGTGTCTCAGATTCAGTATTGCTAAATGTATTAGGGGAAGCTACAATAAAGGCTTTGTGGGACAAGTTAGGGACTTTGTGCCAATCTAAGTCTTTGGTGAATAAACTGTTCCTACGAAAAAAGTTGTATAACCTCAAGATGAAATATGGAGACCCAGTGACAGAGCATTTGAACGCATTTAATACTGTGGTAAGTCAGTTAGCATCTGTTGATATTAAAATTCCAGATGAAGACAAGTGCATCAGTTTGTTGTGTTCTCTACCAGATTCATGGGATAGTCTGGTTATTGCAATAAGTAGCAATGCAACTTCCTTGCAGTTTGATGAAATAGTCTCAGCCTTGCTGATGGAGGAGATGAGACAGAAAAATATGGAGAGCCAAAATGGTGATTCCTTGTCTATACGAGGACGGTCCCAGAACATAAACAAAAATAAGTCATCGAGTGGGAGATCTAAATCTAGAGGGAGATCTAAATCTCCAGGAAAACCTGTAAAGGTGGTGTGTTGGAAATGCTGAAAGGAAGGGCACTACAAAAGGGACTATAAATCTAAAGCTCCTGATAAAGGAAAGGGATCTGATGATGCTCCTTCTGTAGAGGCGAAAGCCACCTTAGATGAAGGTGGGGATGTGTACTTGGCTTCTTCAAGTACACATGTAGATCATGAGGCATGGTTGATTGACTCAGGTGCATCCTTTCACTTCACTCCCCATAGAGAGTGGTTCTATGAGTATGAGAAATATGATGGTGGTGATGTCTTCTTGGGGGATGATAGGAAGGCTAGAATCATTGGTCGTGGAAAAGCAAAGTTGAAGTTGCAAGGTGAAAGGGTTGGAACACTTCTAGGTGTTCTCCATATTCTTGCATTAGCAAGAAATGTGATTTCTGTTAGCAAGTTGGATGATGCAGGTGTAAAAATAGTGTTCGAGAAGGATACTTACAAGATGGTTTGGGGAGCACTGGTATTGATGCGGGGAGTTTGAATTGGAACTCTGTACAAGCTAAAAGGTAGCACTATTGTTGATGGGTGCAACAGTTCTATGGTTCCTGAAAGTGGAGCAGAAAATCTAGTGGTCTCTGGAGAAAGGACCATGTTGTGGCATCAAAGGCTTGGACATATTGGAGATAAGGGCCTTCGAATACTTCATGGTAAAGGTATGGTAGAAGGTGTGAGTAATAGCTCTCTGGATTTTTATTTCTGTGAAAATTGTGTATACGAGAAGTGGAATTGGGTGAGTTTCCCCTCTGGTGGTAAGAGGGCGAAACATATATTAGAGCTTCTGCAGAGTGATGTGTTTAGACATGTAAGGTTCCATCACTGGGTAAGTCTGTGTACTATGTATCATTTATAGATGACTTTTCAAGGAATACATGGATATATTTCCTTAAGAATAAATTTGAAGTCTTTGACAGGTTTAAAGAATTTAAGGCTCTAGTGGAAAACTAGACAGAGAAGAAGATAAAGGTGTTGAGGACAGATAATGGTGGAGATTTTTGTAGTAAGGAATTTGAAGAATTCTGCAAGCAGTGTGGTATAGCACGGTAGAAGACTACTCCATATACACCTCGGCAAAATGGAGTTGCAGAAAGAATGAACAAAACACTGATGGAAAGGGGAAGAAGCATGCTCAATGGTGCTCGGTTAGGACAGGAATTCTGGGCAGAGGTAGTAGATACTGCATGTTACCTGGTCAACATGTCACCTTCATCAGTGTTGGAGGATAAGACTCCATAAGAGGTATGGATTGGTAAGAAACCCTCTCTTTCACATTTGAGGGTATTTGGATGTGATGCATATGTACATGTTCGAAAGGAGAAATGAACCAAGTTGGATAGTAAATCTGAAATGTGCATATTTATTGGGTATAAGGATGGTTTAAAGGGTTATAAGCTTTGGAACCCTGTAACAAGGAAGGTTGTGTACAGCTGAGATGTGGTTTTCAGAGAGGTAAAATATGTTCTTAAACATGAAATCCAACTAAAGGAACCTGAGAAGATAGAGTTTGAGCTAAAGGAGGAAGAATCAGACTCTAGAGTAGGGGAGGAATTAGAAGATGAAGAGCCACAAACTCTAGGTGTGATAAGATCAATTTGAGAAAGAAGGAAACTAGAAAGGTATAGTCCATCTACTTTCTGTTCAAATTTTTCTTTATCTATTATTGATGATGATCCCAAAACTATGAAGGAAGAAGTAGATTCAGAGGATGGAAAACTCTGGAAAGAGACCATGGTTGATGAAATGGCATCTTTGCACAAAAATGAGGCTTGGGATTTGGTTCGAGTTGCTAGCCGGAAGGAAACCCATTGGCAACAAAATGGGTGTTCAAAAAGAAGACAAATGCAGAAGGAAAAGTGGAGAAAATACAAAGCTCGGTTGGTAGCAAAAGGTTATTCCTAGGTGCCGGGAATTGATTTTGGTGATATTTTTTCTCCTGTTGTCAAGGTAACTTCTATTAGATTACTTTTGTCTATTGTTGTTGCTTTTGATTTTGAGGTAGAACAAATGGATGTGAAGAAAAAATTTCTTCACGGGGATCTCAAAGAGGAGATCTACATGAAGCAACCTGAAGGCTTTGCAGTGAAGGGTAAGAAAGAACTGGTATGTAAGTTAAAGAAGTCTTTGTATGGGTTCAAACAGTCACCAAGGATGTGGTATCAGAAATTTGATACATCTATACGGGGACTTGGCTTCACCAAAAGCAAAGTAGATCACTGTGTGTATTTTAAATTAATTGGTGACCGTGTTATTTATTTGGTCTTGTATGTGGATGATATGTTGTTGGTTGGAAATGACAAAGAAATTATCCAGGATTTGAAGACCCAATTGTCCTCCAAATTCGACATGAAAGATCTTGGTGCTGCAAACTATATTTTGGGCATGGAAATTAAAAGAGATCATACAAAGAGGAAGCTCTAGTTAAACTAGAGAAAGTATGTCGAGACAATACTCCATAGGTTTAATATGCAGGATAGTAAACTGGTGAAGATTCCTATTCCTGTAGGTGTGAGGTTATCTATTGAATAGTGTCCCAAGACATAAGAAGAGGAAGAGGGCATGTCCCATGTTCCATTTGCAAGTGTAGTTGGTAGCCTGATGTATGCAATGGTCTCTACTATACCAGACATTGCACATGCAGTGGGAGTATTGAGCAGGTTTATGTCGAAACTAGGAAAGGAGCATTAGACAACAGTAAAGCGGGTTTTCAGGTATTTGCGTGGCACTAGTGATTATGGTTTGTGCTATCAAGGAAGACCAGGATTGGACAGAGTGTTGGATATTCATGGCTTTGTTGATGCAGACTAGGCTAGAGATCTGGATTAGAGAAGATCTACAAGTGGGTATGTGTTTAACCTATTTTGAGGTGCAGCCAGTTGGATGAGTAAGAAACAATCTTTAGTGGCACTATCAACTACAGAGGTAGAATACATGGTAGCCACTCATGCAAGCAAGGAAGCAGTTTGGTTGCAGAGATTGTGTTCAAGTAGGGGTTATTACATGAAGCTATAAGGATAGACTGTGACAGCCAAAGTGCAATTTTTTTGGCAAAGAACCCTGCATATCATTCAAAGACAAAGCACATTGATGTTCAGTATCATTTTGTGAGGGATATGATAGAAGACAAAAAGGTGTTGCTGGTAAAGGTGGACACTTTGAAGAATACAATAGATGCAATGAAAAAATTTGTGATCTTTGAGAAGTTCTCTTGGTGTAGAGAAACAATGGGCATTACAGGGCTGGATAAATGCCTAAGCTCTTTGGTGGCCCCCTGTGGAAATAAAACAACAAGTGGGAGAATGTTGGGTTGTGTTATATTCTTTCCATGACTAGACCATGTAGTTAACCGGGGGTTAGAGTGGGGGAGGTCACAGGGGGTTTGAGGGGTACTCGTAACCCAACTTCATGGGGTTCAGGGCAGCACCCCGGAAAATTTTGGTTTTTGACCCTATGTTAGGTTGGGCGGACCCACCTATGGTTTTGTGCATGATTTTCACGCATGTTTTTGGACGTGATGGTTTCCAGTCGATGGTTTTGGACACGATGGTTTTTGGTTCATGGTATTGGATGCTTCGGCATGTATTAATATGTATTGTAACATTGAAAGGAAAATAATGAAAAATCAAGCTGGTAGTCCCGATTTTGGGATCCAGGGGAAAATCTCTGTGTATATGTGTTTTATGTGTTATGCTCTCACATTGTTTATTTTCTGTGTTTTAGAATTCGTATGCAGGTAATTTCTGTATGGGGTTAAAACCTACACAGAGAAGAGTCAAATGGTCTCCACTGCATAGCTTGCATGGAAACTTAACTTTCTTTCTAGACTCATTTCCACCCCCACCATCATTATTGCCAAGTTTATTTGCTTCAGTCTTCCCATCTTGACTCTTCTTCTTACCTCGTCCTTTCTTCTTCCCATTGGAATTTTGATTTCCATTGGGGTTAGAAGATTGGACAACATTAATGGAAGAGGTTTGAGAAGGCGAAGGGTTAGACAATGTGACCTAATTGGTAGGAGTCGTTTGTAAAGATAACTGTTGCAATTGGCTAAATAGGTTCACCACATTAGTGTCTATGGATCCAATGATACCATCCGCATGGGGACCTGGCTTCGACTTGGCTATATCAACCTTAGTCCTAGGAGCATCAGGCAAGATTTTTTGTAAAATCCCAGACTGAGAGTAAATCAATTCTAATTGTTGTGCCCTAAAAATAGCTTTCTCTTCAGAATAGACTCCAGATAGAGAGACATCCTTAGAGATCTCAGGTTGTAAGGATATCAAAAACCATTCGAGACGGTATTTAGGAGGAATTTTGGCTTTAATGAGCCTCTTTCTCCATCTCCATTCCTAAATATGATCATAAATGTGAGTTGTCATGTCCTAACAGAAATTTGCCTGAAGTTCAGTTCCGGCATCATAACGAACGGGCAACTGGAAATGATTTAGGAAAATGTTAGCCAAATTGGTAAACAATGTAAAGCTGCCCCCTGGCAACTCTATATACCACTTAGCTACATTTCTAGTTAAGGTGCGTTGAGAAAGTCTCAACCTAACCGAGTCATCGATGAGGGAGTCTGATGAGCACCACAAATGGAATGTGGTTACATGGTCACCCGGGTCTTCACCACCCTTCCCCTTGAACTTTGGAATGTCCGAAGGGAGTTTGGTTGGGACCGGTGGCTAGGCTGGATTGTATTTGATTGGATCATTTGTTAATTTCGTGAGATCTCGTAAATTCAATGTTGCCAAAAAGGAAGCCTAGGAGGACCTTGGGGATTCCATCGAGATTGGGCGGAGTTCCCAAAGTTCTGAAAAGATTTACCTAGATTTTGAGAGGCACCAAGCTACCCGAAGTAACTAGCAGAACCCACTAAACCAAAAGGTAACTCTTAGGTCTAGAAAAACTTGAAGTTTGACCAACTCTATCTGAAACACCTCCATAACAAACAAAGCTCCCTCCTAAAGCATTATAAGGAATCGATAACCCCTGATAAGGATTCCAAGTAGAAGCTAAGGGAGGAATACTTAGAAACAAACTAAGTGTGGAGTATGACCTATTCTCTTGTTGGCCAGAAAATGGATTCCAAGTTCCTATGACACTAATCATAGGATTAGTCCAATCTTGAAAGGGATTTAACTACCTTGACCTATAGAGGAGAAAGGCATAGATCCTATTGTCGGGTTGGAATGTGGTATGTGACCACTTCCAAAAGGAAAACCCTGAAATGAAGTCGATCCACCCATCATGGATGTGGAGGCACTAAATGGAACTGGTGATCTGATATTCACCCTATGAGTGACATCAGTTAAATATTTATTAAACAAAGGTATTACAGACTCATGTGTTGGGTGTGTTCTGTGTTATTGAAACAACGGATTGATCAGATTGCCAATACACAAACATTTAAAATGGAAAGACACAGAGAAATACAGTGAGCAAACATAAAGACACAAGAATTTTAATAAGGAGTTCACCTTGTTCTCCTGGGCTATATCTCTGGTCCACCTTTCAATGGTGGCCTTGTTTCATTGTGTCTTTAAGCAGAGAATTACAATACAGGGACTTATTGTGAGTTCTCCTGAAGCAGGTTTTGCTTGGCGGGGTGGTCCTTGGATTCCCCAAGCCACTGGAGTACACAGACTCTTCTTCTTCCTACCAACTCTGTGACCTTCTAGTCTACAGTGGCAAGAGCCCAACGTGGTGCTTAGCCCGAACAGATTCCTCTATGGGATGGCTTGAATCTCTCAAGCTCAGGTGCTCGATGCTACCGTTGGTCAACTCGGCCCTCTGTCTCTTCTTGTTGTTGCTTTACTACCTTCTTCTTCGGTATTTGTCTCTCAGTGTTCAACTATGTATTCTGTTTTGCTATTCATGGCTTTTAGCCATTCGAACTCATGCCCGTTCAGTTCCTCTTCCGCCTATATCAATTCACCTTCTGCAGCTGTGCTTGAAGTTTCATGTTCGGCGTCAGCATGAACGCTTGGGAAGTGGCTACATGTCCTCCTCTAAATAGTGCCAGTCTGCTCATCGATTCATTTCTTCAGTTACATTATGGATCCATTTTTCCTCCACCGTGGTGGTCAAACAGACCTCAAATCTTTACAAATGCAGCTTAATCCTTCATTGATTATGCTTCCTCCATTGGGCGCAATCTCAGCCGTCCGCTCTAGATTCCCTAGATCCAACGTTGTACGCACGTCCTACGGGGTTGACCTGCTCGACCGATAACACGCGATCAATAGTTGTTTTCTCTCACCTCCACTGCTATGTGTCAATGGTTGAGTGGGATCACTCCACTTCCTCCAAAACCGTTTATCGTTTGAGGGTGCTCCAATCAATACCATCGATTTCCAGAGTGTGGGCCCCGCCTTTGTCCTTTTAGCACTTCTGCCTTTTTGCCCATGGTTCTCTGGTTCCCCATATGTCCAAGTGCTCTAGTTTCCTCCATTTTGGCCCTGTTTGCCGAGCGATGCTAATCGCGCATCAAAATCCACCTCTGTTTCCCAATTCGGGGCTCCCGGGGGCTAATTTTGCTTCCCGCACAGTCTCCATGGGCCTTGGTCCGCGCACTTTGACTAGGGTCCTTGACGTACCATGCTGGCTGCCATTCCCACTGGTTCAAGGTGTTTTTGATCACTTTTTTGAATTTCCTTAGAGATAATCCAGGGCTCCCAGGGGCTAATTTTTCTTCCCGCGCAGTCTCCATGGGTCTCGGTCCGCGTGCTTTGACCGGGGTCCTCATCATTCCACGCTGGCTGCCATTGCCACTGGTTCATGGTGTTTTCGATCCCTATTTTGGATTTCCTTAGAGATTTGCTCCAACCTAATATAGTCATGGTTCTTGACAGTGTTTTATGGATCCAATTCGGATCACAGCCTTCCCACTGAAAAAGCTTTTGGACCACCAAAAGTTGGTTTTCAAGCATCGACTAAGTGAGGATACTGTTTTCTCACTTGTCCAATTCCAATCCACTTTGCACTACTTGGCTTTGAACCTTTAAGCCCAATCCTGAGGTACTCAATATCTCCCCCGCGCATTGTCCTCACCTTCCTATCCAGTACTGTGTCTTCCTGCAACACATTGAGATACTCAGGTCACTCTTCAGGATCCTCAATCATCGAAGGTTCAAATAATCTCAAACAATTGGCATTTACAACTAAGTAGATGTGCATGTACGCTAGTAGATCAAGGCGAAAAGCATTTTCACCAATTTTCTCAAGTATCCTAAAAGGTCCATACCGGATAGGCTTTAGCTTTTTACCTTCACCTTGCACCCTCTCCTTGCTAATATACAGCTAGACTTGGTCTCCAAATTGAAAACTATGCTCCATCCGATGCTTATCATGCCTAGCCTTGTACTTGGCCTGGCTCTTTTCCAACTGTTCCTGTACTTCCTGGTGGATCTCCTGGATTTGTTCAATGAACCTAGCTGCCTTGTCCAAATCACTGTGTCTATCAACCATCGTATCTTTAATAAAGACAAAATCCAAAGGGGACCTTAGTGTGAAACCAAAATAGGTCTCAAAAGGAGATCTCTGTGTAGAAGAGTGTTTGGCTCTATTGTAAGCATGCTGCACATAACACAAGTGTTCATCCCAAAGCTTAGGATGTTTTCCGCAATACCCTCTCAGTAACTAGACCACTGGCCTGTTTACTACTTCTATCTGGCCATCTGTTTGTGGATGAAAAGCTATGCTCTTCATTAATTTGGTGTCCATCAGTTCCCACAGACTCAACCAAAACATCCCCAGAAATTGGGTGTCTCGATTAGATATAATGGAAGTGGGCAATCCAAAATGAACCCAGACATGTTCAAAGAACAATTTTACAGATTGTTCAGCCATAATCTATTTATTACAAGTTATCAAAATACACATTTTGCTAAACATATCCACAACAACATATAGATAGTCATGACCTTTCCTAGATTTATGTAGTCCTCCAACAAAATCCATGGAAACACATTCTCAAGGGTGAGAAGGAACTGGTAATGGAGTGTACAAGCCTAGTTTTCTGTTGCTGGGCTTGCTTTTAACACACATAGCACATCCTTTTACATATCTAGAAATTGTCTCATTCACTCTCAGCTAATAGCAGAACCTTTGCAGCTGTACAACTATTTTACTTACCCCAAAGTGACCTGATATCAGAGAAGTGTGTGCTTCCCTAATTATCTTTACTCTCTTAGTTTGTGGAATGCAGAGTTTCCCACAATGATATAAGATTCGGTCTTTCATGTGATAGTTCAATTTTTCTATTCTTTTGCCTTGACTCAAAGTTGCATATACATCTTTAAAGTCCATATCCTTATCATATTGTTCTATGTAGCTTTCATGTAGCATAGATTTATGCTTAAGTATGGTAGATGTATTTATAATGGGTCTAGATAACATGTCTACAACTTTGTTGTGTATGCCCTTTTTATATCTGATGACTAAATGAAACTGTTGTAGAAAACCCATCCATCTGTAATGTCTTGATTGCTGCAACTTAGTTTGGGAGTGTAGATATTGAAGTGGTTGATGATCAGTATGTATTACTGTCTCTTTGCCCATTAAGTAATGTTTCCACTTTTTCACACTCTAAACTAATTTATACAATTCTTTATCATATGTAGGATAGTTAACTACTACAGCATTGAAAGTCTCAGAAGGATAACATATGGGTTTACCATGTTGTGTCAACACTGCTCCCATGGCATAGTCACTGGCATCAGTTTGGATCTCAAATGGTCTTTGTAGATCTGGTAGTGCTAGTACAGGAGCTGTACTAATTTTTTCTTTCAAGGTGTCGAAGGCTTTCTGATGTTTGTCTCCCCTCTGAAACACCTTATTCAATCCTGTTAAAGCATGTAAGGGAGTTGCAATTGAGGAAAAGTTAGAAATGAACTTCCTCCAATATTGTATTGCTCCTAAGAAGCTTCTCACTTCTGTAGCAAACTTGGGTTTAGGCGAGTTTACAATGACTACCACTTTAGAGGGATCTATTTTCAATTCACCACCCCCTACTATATGACCCAAATACTTTAGAGATGTTTTTCCAAATTCACATTTTGAGACTTTAACATAAATTTTTTCTCTTTTCAAAACATTTAATGTCTTCTTAACATGATCTAAGTGTTCTTCCCATGTTTTACTAAAAATCAGAATGTCATCCAGATACACAATAACAAAATCATCAAGAAAAGGCATGAGTACATCATTCATTAATCTCATGAAAGTAGCAGGAGCATTGGTTAAGCCAAAAGCCATAACCGGCCACTCATACAATCCCTGCTTTGTTTTGAAAGAAGTCTTGCATGCATCTTTCTCTGCCACTCTGACCTGATGGTATCCACTGTGCAAATCTAGCTTGGTGAAATAAACAGCTTCGTTCAATTGATCTAAAAGATCATCTATTCGAGGAAGGGGATAACGATTTTTGATTGTTATCTTATTCAGTGCTTGGTAGTCAATGCACATTCTCCATGAGCCATCTTTCTTTCTCACCAAAATGATTGGTGACCCACATGGTGATGTGCTAGGCCTGATTAAGCTCTTCTCGAGCAACTCCTACACCTGCTTCTTGATTTCAACATTCTCTAAAGTAGACAACCTGTACATCCCAATGTTAGGCAATGGAACATCTTGCTACAAAATAATATCATGAACTATTCCCATTTTGGGTAGCAGAACTTTAGGTTCTTGAAACAAGACATCATATTTTGAAACAATGTTTTCTATATCAGCCTACTGATCCGTATTACAGCCCTCAAATACATGGGTTTTATCAGGTTTATTTTCCTTTACAACCATTAGTAAGAATTGTTTACATGAATTTATCATTCTTTTCATTTGCCCTGAATTTATGAGAGTATAATTATTCTTGAGCTTATGATCTCTTACAAGGTATTTGATTCCATCTTTAACAAGTAGATACTTGTTCTCAGCTCTATAGAAAATAGCCTTTCTATCATACAAGTAAGGGCTTCCCAAAACAATTCCACATATATCCAAAGGAATTACATCTAACTCAACCTCATCTACAAATGCTGACCCAAAAGAAAACTTGAGTTTGCACTGTCTAGTCACTTGTAGTTGTGCTTTATCATTCAACCATCCCAATGGGTATGGTTTCTTATGAGGTGTAGTTGCTAATCCCAATTTCTTTACAATTGCTTCAGAAATTAGATTTACTTGTGAGCCACTATCAAACAAAGTATCAATCTTTTGATTTTTGGAAATAACTCGAATATGGAAAAGCTCATGTCTTTTTCTCTCATGTTCTTCATCAATAACAAATTGAGAAAAATTACTAGTAGATGCTTCAGAATTCTTACCTTTTATACCTGTGGCTACAATGATTGTTTCATCTCCTGAGTTAGACCCCAAATCTTTTTGAATAGCTACAACAACCTTCTTCTTCTTGCCCTCGAACTTCTTAGGTCTTAGCTCTGGATGCAGAATCCAACAATGCTCTTCATCATGCCCCTCCTTTTTAAAGTGAGTGCATGAAGCTTTGCTTTTCTGTGCAGTGTTAGCCTTCCTTGCTTTCCACTTTTTCTTTCTTTTCTCCTTGCTCTTTCTTACAGTGGGTTGGGATGGTCCCCCAACTTCTGTATTTCCATTCTTCTCTCTAGCCTCTAGATGAGTAGCTTGTACAGATACCTCATCTATACTAGTGGGGTTAAACATGAGGATTGTATGCCTCATGTAGCTATGTAGACCACCAATGTACTTCAAAAGAGTTTCTGGTGAGTCTAATGAGATACCCAACATCAATGCTCTCTTTCTGAATTCTTGAGTGTACCCTTGCACACTTTTCCCTTTCAACTACCAAAGAGTTTGCCAACTCATCATGGCTTGTTGCAGGTAGGCCAATGGATAGAACTGCTTCCTAATGGCAGAAACAAAGTCACTCTAGATAGAGATGGTCTTGCCATGTCTTTTCATGTCAGCTTGGGTTCTACCTTCCCACCAAACCAAGGCAGTGCCTCCTTGTTGTAGGCTTGCTAACTGAATCTTACTCTTGTTTGAGTCTATGTTCTGTACTTTGAAATACACATCAATTTGTCTAATCCAATTGTCCAACTTTTCAGCATTCAACTCTCCATCATATATAGGCAAGTCAAATTTAACATCTAGCTTGATCACATATGCTTTCTTATTATGCACAAGGCTATTAGGAGGTGTGAGAAAGCTTTTCTCTTTCCCTTTTCCATTTGAGTGGTCATGGCAATGAGACTCATCTTCTTCTTTATCTTGTTTAGAACCTAATGAATCTTCATCCTTATGCTTTCTAAATTCCCTATACATTTCTTCTACCATAGACTTTATAGCTAGTAAACTTTCTATGAATTGAGGGCCTGGCCATATAGAACCTTCCTCTAACATTGTCTTCCGAGAATAGACTCTCCCAATTTTAGGGTTAGTTTCCACCAACTCTCCTTCTCCTAATTTGAGCTTTGATCTAGTGAGCATTCACACCTAAACCAGCACAAGCTTGTCTAACCTTACTGTTATCGAGAAATCTAGTGTCCATGCAGAGCTACTAGTCCATATATAGATATTTGCAGAGACGTGAGTTAGCTCTGGGTTTTTTATTAGCGTCATTCCACTGATATTTCTTGGTTCCACTTGGAAATTTCATTGATTTCTTACTCATCCCTGGGTGAATTCTGAGAGGCAAGTGTCATATGAAATGTTTCTAGAAGATTCCTTAATCATCCACTTAGCAAAATGTCTCTGCCATTTGTCTATTCTCACTCTTCGCACCCTATAGAAGGAAGTTTCAGTATGCATCGCACCTCTTGTGTGTAGTAGGAGATAAGCATCACACCCTGACCATGGAGCAAGTGAGATGATCCAGTTTTGACTAGTTTTGAGTAGTTTTCATGCAGAACTTCTGGGAGATGATGTAATCAGCTGACCTTTCTCCTTTATGGTATGAAAAAACACTTTTAAGGACTTAGAAGCCCTTGTTTTATGGACATATAAGATTGGGGTTGAAGTGCCCAAATATGTCTATAACAGTTGCCCCCTAAAGCATGAGGTCGTAAATCTTTTGATGTCGGGTGAAATGCTTTATCATGAGGATCCGAGGTTTTTCGAACTGGAAGGCAACCTATAATAAGATACAATACAATACATTATCTTCATAATATTTTCATGATCTAGCTGAGGCCGGGAATTCCCATGCTCAACTTTATAAATTCATTCTCATGTACATAGGACAGACAACCGTCTGTGTGGCAGACTGATGATTCTGGTAGAGCCATCATCCTTTGGCTTAGATGATTATTTTTGCAGCAATGATGTACATTTGATGTATTTATTTTCCTGAATATATCGTAGCCCGGATGGATGAAACTAGATCCGGGGTCTTCAAACGCATTCAATCTTCGCTCGAAGTACAAGTCGATCCATGTGAAAAGATTTTTTGGAGTCGAACATGGAAAGATATCACCTGATTACCAGCCAATGATGTAAGATGTTAACATGCACAAGAGGAATCACTGATAATGATAACGACCCTCAAGGTACGATAGTACAATTCACATGGTGTGAAAATGGGACTTAGCATCAAACACCATGCAAAATCTTTTGGTTGAATGCCATTGATGCAAACCTATCACCGGAAGTGAGAAACTTGCCGTTGAGGCATGCAAGCTTCAAAGTACTGAAAGGGTTGTTCCTAGGTCGAATTCTGGATAACGAGCTGATGTCGACAAGAAGTGACCCGTCATAGGAGGGCATTAATGAATCCCACATCTACGACACAGAATGGAGCAAATGATTTTGTGGAGGTGAAAACGATCTAATGATACAGGGTTCAGGGTGGTGGTCATGAAAAAATGAAGTGTGAAGGTATTGCAATGGATGAGACACAAGTTGGGTTGGTGAATTCTCTGAGCAACTTCTCTTGAACATATCAACGACATTGAAGTGGATTGGTAGTGTTAACCCCAAAAATGGATGGTATGGTGGACCAATGGTAATATGACCAGTGAACAGAATAACCCAGCCCGACTCAATCATGGTGATGGAGTGAAAGTGTCATGTTCAAGAGCAACTTGCTACCAATAAAGTTTCTTCAAGTTTTCTTCCCAATTTTTCCCCAGTCGTTGCTGACCAGTGCCTCTTTATTTTTGTCAAGCTTGAGGAGGATAACATATGCTTGTTCTATAATTTTCCCTTTGGGAAAACCCGTCGCTATGTTTTAATGAACCTAGCGACAGTGAAACTCATTCTTATCTGCATGGACAAGTTTGTCGCTATTGGTTTTAACGAGTTTAATGACAAAGATAACTAGGTCCTTTTTCAATTTTAGAGAGTCTGAAAAGGGACAGAAAGGAAACTCCAGCAATCCTTTTTCGTCATATAATCCCTTAAGTCCAAAAAAGTATAAAACAATACGAAAGGGATGAATTTTCGATAGTTTTAACGAGCCGAACAAGACAAGTGCTCGATCTTTTTGTGTAATGATCCCTCAGGTCAAAAAAGATTAAAATCTAGAGGAGGGATAACATTTCCGATCATTTTAACGAGCTGGAGAGGCCAATTTCTCAACAATCTTTTCATATTTTATGAGTCAAATGAAAACAGCTTAAAGGAGACTCCTTTTTTGAGGAACAAGTGATATTTGCGGGTAGCAGCTAGTTCCAAGTAAGGTTTGGAACTTTTCAATCACGACAGTGTAAAGAAGATGGCTAATAGAATTACTCGTCGCAGTTGTTCCTCAAATGGGGTAAACAATCAAATGGAGGCATATGATCGGCTAAAAACAGAGTGGAGGTGATGGTAAGAACACAACCAAGGCTCAAAAAATGATGATAATGCGTTCGCAATGGTTATTTACCGAAGGTGGGTTCATTTTTTAATGAGCTTAAACTCTAGTGGAACATATGCTCATTGCTAGGTTCATTTTTTAATGAACTTGAACTTCGCGTAAAACTGCTCATGGCCTGGTTCATTTTTTAATGAGCTTGAACCATGCGACAACATATGCTCAGATTCGAATTCATGTTTATACAAGCTTGAAATGAAAAACTATGCTTGTTATAAGTTCGCATGCCCCCGGCATAATGACGCAAATGAAGGTGCATGCTCCCCAAGCTTCATTGCATTCAATGAGGTGGATGGAATGAAGGTTCACTTTCGAGATTTTTGAAAGAATCGACTTGGAAAGGGAGTTGTTTCATTTTTTAATGAGGTTGAAACAGTAAAATAACTATCCTCATGGTGACCTTTGATCACAACTCATAAGGGGTCATGAAGGAAAGATCTGGTTCTATTGCCCCCAGTACGTAATGTACAACATCACTGAATTGATCATCAGATGATGTAGCTATGGTAGGGCTTGGAGGCAATACCTCGCGATGATCCACACTATCAAAATGTTCAGAGTTCTTCTTCATCTTTGTTGATGTAGAAGATATCATGTGACAGGTTTCCACTGTGGCTACTTCTGCCAGATTACTCGGAGGAAGAAGGGAAAAAGTCCCCATTAAGGAAGGGTCTTTTAGGAGACCTACTCTGATATTTTGAAGCAATTGAGAGCTTCCATGGATCAATGGAATGCTTCTAGTAACTTGAGAACTGTTGGGGAGAAAGGTTTGTTGATCAACGATTGTAATTCCTCCTTGAAAGGGAAATGCAATATTTCTAAAGTAAGTTGACACAACAATAGCCATAGCATAAATATAGGGCCTTCCCAATAGGATATTGTAATCAAGGTTTCCATCGATAACTTCGACATCAATTTCTACTATCTTGCCCCCCAGTTCAACTTGCAAGTTATTTAATATCCCATATGGCGTGTATGTTCTTCCATCAAACGTTTTTAATGTTGTTGATGATTGTGACAAGTGTGGAGAGCCTAAATTTTTCTAGCAACTCATTGACATAATACAGGTAGATTCCCCCTCATCAATGATTGTTTTATGAACAGTTTTGTTGAGGCCATTTACCTATATGAGGAAAGGGAGCTGGGCTGGTAACTGAGGTTCGTATCCTTTATGATTAAAGGCCACTAGATCAGAATCCATTAGATCAATCCCACCTATCGTTGATAACAAAGCCTTCTTTTGGGAGGGGCAATTCTGTAGTACTTCAAGTGTCAACATAGGAGATGGTGATTGGGCCAAATCCTCCACTATATTATAATTTTGTGCTTCTCAAGCATGAGGATTAAACATCGATTTATGTACTACTCCCTTAGGAGGTTTTATTGTTAATTCAGGAATGATTGGTGGAACAACTTCTAGCGAAGTTGTTGTCGAACTACCAGGTTGATCTGTAGCCTTGCCATTCGATGACTATGGATTTTCATAATCTTTATTCCTTGTTGATATCAAAGTATCATTTTGGTGTTTTGAGATGGATAACATAAGTGCTTGGGATGGGGAAGCATTGTCACTAGCAACCAGAATCATTCCTGGGTTTGGAAATGGATCAGTCAACACCGCTGAGGTTTTTAAATTCTTTAAGAATTTTCTAAGCTCAGCTTTATGTGGACAATCTTTCGTCCAATGATCCTCATCACATATAAAGCATGGATGACTTGGTTTCCTTTCTCCAGAAGGGTTTGCTGAAGATTTTTTAGGAGACGAATCCTCCTGTTTCTTCTTTTTCCCTTTGTTTTTCTTCTTGCCTCCTGGTTGCTTCGGTTCTTTGCCTTTGTCAGTCGACACAAAATTTAGCTTCGAGGCGAGATGTTCTTCATTTGAATTTTGAATAGGAACCATACAAGCTTTCTTTGATGTAGCCTTTACGGTTTTCGTGCTAGTCGTTCCTATCATGCCATTGCCGGCATGAGAGTCTTTGTTTGATTTAGGAGGAGGATGAATGGAAAACTCTGGTCTAGGAGCATCAGAGATTTTGTCATAGAGTGTGCCAGACTATGTATAGATCAATTCTAGATATTGCGCACGAGCAATGACTTGCTCTTCAGTGATGATCCCTCCCTTTGCCACATCTTCTGTAATAGAATGTAACAATGACTTAATAAACCATTCATCTAGCAGCTGATTAGGAACATATGTTTTTACCATTTTGCGACGATGTCGCCACTCATGAATATGATTAGATATGTGAGTGGTTGTCGTTTGTTTGAAATCGGTAAGAAGCTCGGTTCCTGTTTCATACATTATTAGTAACTGAAAATGGGTTAAAAAGGTTGTGGCAAGGGCGCTGAAGTTATCAAATGAAGCTCTAGACAATTCAATGTATCATTTTTCTGCCGGACCAGTTAACGTTCACTGAAAAAGGCGAAGCCTAATCGAATCATCATTTAGAGTGTTGGATGAACACCATAGATGAAAGGTCATCACATGATTTGATGGGTCTTCACCTAGATTTCCATTAAATTTAGGAATATCTGATGGAATTTTATGAGGAATCACCAGCCACCAAGGGGCTTAAGTAATTGGATCATTTGTTAGCCAATTTAGATCCGGTAACTCTAAAGTCACCACGAAGGGCAACTGTTGATTCAGATTCGGTGAAGCATACCTAGGATAAGATGGAATTACCTAAGCAGTGGGTCTTTGCATACCAACATAATGCATTTGATGCTGATAACTTTGGTAAGGCTGATGGGCATAATCATTATGATATGATTGATGTTGACCATTTTGAATATACGGCTACCCATTACTCACAAAGATTTGTTGCTCAGACCCTTGGTAAGCTTGTTGGAATTGTGGTTATTGATATTGCGCTAGCCATTGTTGTGAAAAAATTTGTTATTGTCCAATACTGGCTGTTTGACCAATATGAGGGGTAATAGTACCCGTTTGAGCCTGGGTCACTCCAGTTAAGGAGCCACTAATTGGTGATTGTGGTTGCACCATGGAGACAAGAGGTTGTCGTATTACGACCTGAGAAACTTGAGCTTCGCATAAAATAGGCAATGCTTGTACTTGCGACACCTTCATAATGGCCGGTGTAGTGGGGATATTTGACATAGGTAGACTTGGTTGCATTGAGTATACAGATCTTGGTTATTGAGGTAGTATTGGCACCCAACTGTTGGACATAATTCCACCATGACCCGAATTCTGTTGCGAACTCTCATATGGTTGTTCTCCTGGAGGGAACAATGAAAGGGTATACTACCCCCCATACGGTGGCAATCTAGTGCTCAAAGGAAAGATTGGCTTTTGGGGACCGGACTGCCCAAATTGATACTTTGCGAAGGATCAATTTTCTGAGACTCAACATAAGAGATTCCAGATATTATTCCAGATGAAGAAATGGGAACAAACCATACTATCGAAACAGCCCCTGGATGGACTCCATCTAGCGGTTGAGAGCTAGTTGGGACATATGGTACACCAGCGAACATTGTTGGAGTAGTAGCAGGAGGTTCTGTTGTTGCTGCATCAGATGACATAGTCCTAGATGTTGATGGTTGTTCAGAAATATCTAGTCTATCCAAAAGATTTCCTAGCGATTCTACAGGAACTTGCGATGAAGGGAGACTAACTTCTGATGAAGAAGTATATATGGTGATCTCGGCTCCAAAATGCAATGGAGTACTGGATGGAGGATCCTCCACAATCTCTTCTATAGCAATAAATCCAGGTGGAAGAGGTAGACCGTCAAGTCCGTAAAATATTTTTGGTGCTGAAGAAGGTATAGACTCTACAATGATAGATGTTGGAGGGGTGACACCTTCCGAATCAGCCCCAAGTGGAGTTGTTTCAGGAATAGAGGTGTCTACCATTACACTAGGATCAGTTCTAATGTCCTCTTGTAACTGTGGAACTTCTTCTGTAAAGGTAGATGTACTAGAAATAATTGGAGTAACTGTAGTATCTGACGATGTTGAAACACAAGTTTCAAATAAATCAGGTGAATTCGACTCAGTTAAATGAGAATGTCTTGCCCTGGATGGTTTTGTTTCTAGGGTCAAAGACTATTGACTCGCTAGTCTCCACGAACGACGAGGTTTTCATTGACTTTTTTCCACGATTGTGGATTACTTGATCAACTCAAAAAAAAAAGGGGGAAAATGTTATTCCAAATTAAATAAATTTTATGACGCTTTGACACAAATTTATTTTTCAATTTTTAAGAGTCAAGAAAAAGCTAAAGATGACTCTAGTCGCCTTCGATTTTTAATGAGCCTGAAGTGACAAGTGCTTAGATGGACCTTTTCCTTTAAGGAGTCTTAAAAGGAATGAAGGAGAATACTCTGGAAATATAGATAGAGGGATTACCAAACCAATCGCAAAACTGAAAAATGCTTTTTTACGGTACGACAGTCAATCCTCCCGAATGTTGTGTTCAATGCATTACGATCGATAAGGCAGTAGACACGGCTTCCTAAAAATAAAGGATATAGCCTATTGTGGTCTCCCAATATATACTTGATGGTACATGGGAGCACAAGTCCATACTGGAACTTGTCGTCTCAAAGAGGAGGAATCACCCAACCTATGATGAAAGCGATAGTTACCAGGCTTTACGATGCCACAATATGTCTCTAGCCTAGACTTCTAAATGTTGTGTGTTAGGTTCCAAAGTGTTTTTATGTTCATTGAATTTATTTTACAGTTGATATTTCTTAAGAATTTTTCCTTTAACATTCACTGCGTGATGTAGATATACAATTCATAAAATGCAATCTAAGATGATAAACAGTCATTTATTCTTCTTTTTGCAATGAAAATCCTAGCTACTAAGGAAAGAGAAGCGAGATTCTTTCAACATAGAGGAGAGAGCACACACTAGATGCACTATCCTAAATCGAAATCAACAAGCTGTCTAAATGCAAATTCACATGCATGTATTTGTTTTCTGCTTCTTAATGTGTGGATGACAAAAAGAATGCTAAGTACAAATTTGAATTATCTTTTCAAAGTGACAGTACTAACAATTCTCTCTTCAAAAGACGAAAGGAAGATAATGATGACACTTTGCGATTTTGAATTAAAAACTACTTTTGACACTTGAAAAACTATTAATTCAAATCAAATACAAGAGTAACAGTGTAATCAACCATCAAGAACAGTAGGATTCTTTTCTTTGACTGAGAACGACACTTGTGACACTTCCAAATCAAAGGACGACAATTTTATTACGCTACTTATTTTCAAAGGAGAACTGTAAACGACGAAAAATACATAAAAACATTTATATTTCTTTGTACAATGGAGGCTGAATCATGCAAAGGAAGGGAGTTTCCATAGTGGTATACTGATCACAGACAGCAAAACTCCTGAATAAAGCTGAAGAGAGTGAACAAAAAACCAAAATCTGGAGGCAGAAACAGTCTTATCTGATCATCGCACCTGTAACACAGGGAAACAACAATGCATCTCACCTACTACACATAGGAGGTGTGATGCATCCATATTCCCAAGAAGAGAAGGTGCGATGGTCCAGGGACGAGACTTCAACCTGGTTCTTGATCACAGTTTGCATCTTAGTTCAGGGATTTAGGCCGAGCTACTGATAGTTAGTAAATACAAATCACAGGGGCTGATCTAATGAGGTTACTTGAGCCACGACTAGGGCAATTAGGATGTTTGCAAATCAATTGTTCAGTTTATAACAAAACTCGGAGATAGACTGAAGAATCATTGATCTACTTTGCACTTTCATAGCAAATGCAGTTCGAAGGCTGGCTGGCTTGACTTCAGGCTCTGTCTGTAGTTTATAAAGCAAATAAATATAGACAAGCAAGCAAGCTATTCTCTCCCAAGCGGAGTTGCCATTTTGTTATCGGGAAATCTAGTGTCCATGCAGAGCTGCTAGTCCCACTAAGATGGGTAGCTATCTTAGAAACAAACGAACTAAAGTTACTTTTGTTTTTCTTTATGAGAATTAGATAGGAGAGGAGCAAAGAATACCAACCTCAATCTTTCGCTTGGTTCCTTGCTTGTTCCTTCTCCCCTTTAATAGATATTTGTCACTCCTTCCTTACTCACCCCACTTCAAAGAGTACCTGTAAAGTCAAAGTAGCATAATACCTTCAAAGTACACAGATCTACAATCATAAATAATATAGGACTAGATATATATTGACCACACAAATGCATATATCATCAAACATACAAGAATGTGGAGGAAAACTTGAATAGCTTTATTGATATAAAGATTAGAAGAGAGGATTACAACCCATTGATCTATCCCAGTGTCATCCTCCCAGTATGGAATCCCTTCTTCACCACATGAAAAGCTTAGATCACCCAACACTATGATGTTCCACCAGGAAACCAATAGCACTTCCTTACAAGATACAAAATTCCAGCCCCTTCCCCCTGGATCTCTGGGATGAGGGATGCATATATAGATATTTGTAGATGTGTGAGTTAGCTCTGGGTTTTTTATTAGTGTCATTCCAATGATAGTTCTTGGTTCCAATTAGAGATTTCATTGATCTCTTACTCATCCCTAGGCGAATTCTGAGAGGCAAGTGTCATATGAGAAGTTTCTAGAAGATTCCTTGATCATCCACTTAGTAAACTGTCTCTGCCATTTGTCTATTCTCGCTCATCACACCCTATAGAAGGACTTTTAAGTATGCATCACACCTCCCGTGTGTAGTAGGTGAGATGCATCACAACCTGGCCATGGAGCAAGTGAGATGATCCAGTTTTGACTAGTTCTGAGTAGTTTTTCATGGAGAGCTTATGGGAGATGATGTAATCAGCTGACTTTGCTCCTTTAGGGTATGAAACAACACTTTTAGGGACTTAGAAGCCCTTGGTTTATGGACATATAATCTTGGGGTTGCAGTGCCCAAATATGTCTATAACACTTACAGCCTTGAGCTTTGATACCACTTGATCTGATATTCACCCTATGAGTGACATCAGTTAAAGATTTATTAAACAAAGGTATTACAGACTCATGTGATGTGTGCGTTCTGTGTTATTGAAACAACGGATCGATCAGATTACCAATACACAGACATTTAAAATGGAAAGACATAGAGAAATATAGTAAGAAAACATAAAGACACAAGAATTTTAATAATGAGTTGACCCTGTTCTCCTGGGCTACATCTCTGGTCCAGCTTTCAGCGGTGGCCTTATTTCATTGTGTCTTTAAGCAGAGAATTACAACATAGGGACTCAATGTGAGTTCTCCTGAAGCAGGTTTTGCTTGGTAGGGTGGTCCTTGGATTCCCCATGCCACTGGAGTACACAGACACTTCTTCTTCCTACTAGCTCTGTGACCTTCCCGTCTACAGTGGGAAGAGCCCAACATGGTGCTCAACCCAGATAGATTCCTCTATGGGATGGCTTGAATCTCTCAAGCTCTGGTGCTTGACACTGACGCTGGTCAGCTTGGTCCTCTATCTCTTCCTGTTGTTTCTTTACTGCGTTCTTCTTTGGTGTCTGTCTCTGAGTGTTCAACTGTGTATTCTGTTTCGCTGTACATTACTTTAAGCCATTCGAACTCATGCCCATTCAGTTCCTCTTCCACCTCTGTCGATTCACCTTCTACAGCTACGCTTGAAGTTCCATATTCAATGTCAGCATGAACGCTTGGGAAGTGGCCACATGTCCTCCTATAAATAGCACCAGTCTGCTCATCGGTTCATTTCTTCAGTTACATCGTGGATCTGTTTTTCCTCCACTGTGGCAGTGAAATAGACTTCAAATCTTTACAAACATGGCTTAATCCTTCATCGATTCCACTTCCTCCATCAGGCGCAATCTCAGTCATCCGATCTAGATTCCCGAAATCCAACGTTGTATGCATGTCCCGCGCGGTTGACCTACTCAACCGATAACGCGCGATCAATGACGGTTTTCTCTCACCTCCGCCACCACGCGTCAATCGTTGAGTGGGATCGCTCCGCTTCCTCCAAAATCATTTATCATTTGAGGGCACTCTAATCAATACCGCCGGTTTCCAGAGTGCGGCCCCTGCCTTTGTCCTTTTAGTGCTTTTTCCTTTTCACCCGCAGTTCTCCGGTTCGCCATGTGTCCAAGTGTTCGAGCTTCCCCCATTTTGGCCCTGTTTGCCCAACGATGCTAATCATGCATCAAAGTCCACCTCTATTTCCCAATCCGGGGCTCCTAGGGGATAATTTTACTTCCCGCGCAGTCTCCATGGGCCTCGGTCAGCACACTTTGACTAGGGTCTTCATCATTCCACGCTGGCTGCCATTGCCACTGGTTCACGGTGTTTTTGATCGATTTTTTGGATTTCCTTAGAGATTTTCTCCGAATTGATACAGTCATGGTTCTTGAAAGTATTTTATGGATCCAATTCGGATCACGGCCTTCCCACTGAGAAAGCTTTTGGACCACCAAAAGTTGGTTTTCAAGCATCGACTAAGTGAGGATACTATTTTCTCACTTGTCCAATTTCAAGCCACTTTGCACTGCTTGGCTTTGAACCTTTTAGCCCAATCTTGAGGTACTCAATATCTCCCTTGTGCGTTGTCCTCACCTTGTTGTCCAACATTGTGTCTTACTACAACTCATTGAGATACTCAGGTAGTAGGTCATCAATAGAAGGCAATTGACTTCGCTCTTCAGGATCCTCAATCATCGAAGGTTCAAATAATCTCAAGCAATCAGCATTTACAACTGAGTAGATATGCATGTACGTTGGTAGATCAAGGCGAAAAGAATTTTCAGCAATTTTCTCAAGTATCCTAAAAGGTCCATACCAGATAGGCTTTAGCTTTTCACCTTCACCTTGCATCCTGTCCTTGCTGATATGCAACAAGACTTGGTCTCCAACTTGAAAACTATGCCTCATCCGATGCTTATCATGCCAAGCCTTGTACTTGGCCTGACTCTTTTCCAACTGTTCCAGTACTGCTTGGTGGATCTCCTGGATTCATTCAATGAACCTAGCTGCCTTGTCCACATCACTGTGTCCATCAACCATGGTATCTCTACCAAAGACAAAATCGAAAGGGGACCTTGGTGTGAAACAAAAATAGGTCTCAAAAGGAGATATCTATGTAGAAGAGTGTTTGGCTCTGCTATAAGCATGCTGCACATAACACAAGTGTTCATCCCAAAGATTAGGATGTTTCCCGCAATACCCTCTCAGTAACTGGACCACTGTCCTATTTACTACTACTGTCTGTCCATCTGTTTGTGGATGAAAATCTGTGCTCTTCCTTAATTTGGTGTCCATCAGTTCCCACTGACTCGACCAAAACTTCCCCACAAATCGGGTGTCTCGATCAGATATAATGGAAGTGGGCAACCTAAAATGAACCCAGACATGTTCAAAGAACAATTTTGTAGTTTGTTCAGCCGTAATCTGTTTATTACAAGGTATCAAAATACACATTATTCTGAACCTATCAACAAAAACATATAGATAATCATGACCTTTCCTAGATTTAGGCAGTCCTCCAACAAAATCCATGGAAACACTTTCCCAAGGGTGAGAAGGAATTGGCAATGGAGTGTACAAGCCTAGTTTTCTGTTGCTGGGCTTGCTTTTAGCACACATAGCACATCCTTTTACATATCTAGAAACTATCTCATTCATTCTCGGCCAATAGAAGAACCTTTGCAGTTGCGCAACTATTTTACTTACGCCAAAGTGACCTAATATCAGAGAAGTGTGTGCTTCCCTAATTATCTTTACTCTCTCAGTTTGTGGAATGCAGAGTTTCCCACAATGATATAAGAGTTGGTCCTTCGTGTGATAGTTCAATTCTTCTATTGTTTTGCCTTGACTCAAAGTTTCATATACATCTTTAAAGTCCATATCCCGAGCATATTGTTCTATGTAGCTTTCATGTAGCACAGAGTTATGCTTAAGTATGGTAGATGCATTTATAATGGGTCTAGATAACATGTCTGCAACTTTGTTGTGTATGCCCTTTTTATATCTGATGACTGAATGAAACTGTTGTAGAAAACCCATCCATCTGTAATGTCTTGATTACTGCAACTTAGTTTGGGAGTGTAGATATTGAATTGGCTGCTGATCAGTATGTATTACTGTCTCTTTGCCCATTAAGTAATGTTTCCACTTTTTCACACTCTGAACTAATGCATACAATTCTTTATCATATGTAGGATAGTTAACTACTGCAGAATTGAAAGTCTCAGAATGATAACATATGGGTTTACTGTGCTGTGTCAACACTGCTCCCATGGCATAGTCACTGGCATCAATTTGGATCTCAAATGGACTTTGTAGATCCGACAGTGCTAGTATAGGTGTTGTACTAATTTTTTCTTTCAAGGTGTCGAAGGCTTTTTGATGTTTGCCTCCCCACTGAAACACCTTATTCAATCCTGTTAAAGCATGTAAGGGAGCTGCAATTGAGGAAAAGTCACAAATGAACTTCCTCCAATATTGTGCTGCTCCTAACAAGCTTCTCACTTCTGTAGCAAACTTGGGTTTAGGCTAGTTTACAATGACTGCCACTTTAGAGGGATCTATTTTCAATTCACCACCCCCTACTATATGACCCAAATAATTTAGAGATGTTTTTCCAAATTCAAATTTTGAGAGTTTAACATAATGTTTTTCTCTTTTCAAAACATCTAATGTCTGCTTAACATGCTCTAAGTGTTCTTCCCACATTTTACTAAAAATCAGAATATCATCCAGATACACAATAACAAAATCATCAAGAAAAGGCCTGAATACATCATTCATTAATCTCATGAAAGCAGCAGGAGCATTGGCTAAGCCAAAAGGCATAACCAGCCACTCATACAATCACTGCTTTGTTTTGAAAGTAGTCTTCCATGCATCTTTCTCTGTGACTCTGACTTGATGGTATCCACTGTGCAAATCCAGCTTGGTGAAATAAACATCGTCCTTCAATTGATGTAAAATATCATCTATGCGAGGAAAGGGATAACGGTTTTTGATTGTTATCTTATTCAGTGCTCGATAATCAATGCACATTCTCCACGAGCCATCTTTCTTTCTCACCAAAATGATTGGTGACCCACATGGTGATGTGCTAGGCCTGATTAAGCCCTTCTCGAGCAACTCCTGCACCTGCTTCTTGATTTCAACATTTTCTAAAGAAGACAAACTGTACATCCCAATGTTAGGCAATGGAACATCTTGCTGCAAAATAATATCATGAACTATTCCCCTTTTGGGTGGCAGACCTTTAGGTTCTTGAAACAAGACATCGTATTCTGAAACAATATTTTCTATATCAGCGTGCTGATCAGCATTACAGCCCTCAAATACATGGGTTTTATCAGGTTTCTTTTCCTTTCCAACCATTAGTAAGAATTGTTTGCATGAATTTACCATTCTTTTCATTTTCCTTGAATTTATGAGAGTATAATTATTCTTGAGCTTATGAGCTCTTACAAGGTATTCAATTCCATCTTTAACAAGTAGATACTTGTTCTCAACTCTATAGAAAATAGCCTTTCTATCATACAAGTAAGGGCTTCCCAAAACAATTCCACATATATCCAAAGGAATTACATCTAACTCAACCTCATCTACAAATGTTGACCGAAAACAAAACTTGAGTTTATGTTGTCTAGTCACTTATAGTTGTGCTTTATCATTCAACCATCCTAATGGGTATGGTTTCTTATGAGGTGTAGCTGCTAATCCCAATTTCTCTACAATTGCTTCATAAATTAGATTTACTTGTGAGCCACTATCAAACAAAGTATCAATCTTTTGATTTTTGGAAATAACTCGAATATGGAAAAGCTCATGTCTTTTTCTCTCATGTTCTTCATCAATAACAGATTGAGCAGAATTACTAGTAGATGCTTCAGAATTCTTACCTTTTATACCTGTGGCTGCAATGATTGTTTCATCTCTCGAGTCTGACCCCAAATCTTTCTTAATAGTTGCAACAACCTTCCTCATCTTTCCCTCAGACTTCTTAGGTCTTAGCTCTAGATGCAGAATCCAACAGTGCTCTTCATCATGCCCCTCCTTTTTACAGTGAGTGCATGAAGCTTTGCTTTTCTATGCAGTGTTATCCTTCCTTGCATTCCACTTCTGCTTTCTTTTCTCCTTTCTCTTGCTTACAGTGGGTTGGGATGGTCCCACAACTTCTGGATTTTCATTCTTCCCTCTAGCCTCTAGATGAGTAGCTGTTATAGCTCCAAATCTCACTCTTGAGGTTTGTGATGCTGCACTCATGGCCTAGGGCAACGCCTCCTTCCAGACCTGGTCCAAAATTTAAAAAATAGTGTTTTATTCCCTATACGCGACATTTCCCTGAGCTAAATGCATGTATACGCATGTATTTGTATACCCAACTCGCATATATGTCTTAAAACACTTAAAAAAAAATAAATCTCCTTAATTTCGGGTGGAGATCACGGGTTTCACCTGTTGATTACCTGTTAGTGCCCGTGGCCCAACTATTCCCAACGAATTCCCAACTAAAAAACTACTTTGGGAGAAGTATAAAAGGCTTCATTGGGAAGGCCTAAGAGAGGAGAGAAGAGATAGAAATATTATTATGCTAAGATTTCCCTAACCAGGTTTGCAGATCCTAGCGCCTCCTACACTTCCCCCATTTTACAGGAAACCCTTGTTTCCTTGTGTGTGTTGATGTCTATCTACTACTTGAGATATCATGGAGTAATTCATGGAAGGAGAGTATTAAAGGCTTGAGACTAGATGAATCCAGAAGACAGTTCCGCTTGGAGCTTGTGAAAGGATGAATTAGGTGAAATTATTCCTTTCTGTACTTTATTTGTCTATAATAAAAGAAACACATGTCTTTGTTATTGATATAAATATTCTTCATGTTTATGATATTCATGTTATGATTCATATGTGAATGGTTGTTTAATTGCATAACTAACTACCTTTCATTATAATATGAAAATGGTTTCTTTATGATGTTTAGTCCATATACTGCTGTACTTTCTGGAATTGATTGTTTTGCAGGTTGAAGGAGCAAAAAGAACTCCAAGAAGGGTTTGGACCCTGGAAGGATCTTCTCAAACGTAGGACCTCAGGTACACCCCTTATCGTAGAGTTTGCTTATATTAGCATTATGGCTGTATGGAATGTGTGTTTCTCTATATAGACAACCTCTAGTCTGCTAGGGTATCAATCCAAGACCCTAGGGGAATTTATTCCCTAACAGAATTGGTGACTCCACTGGGGACAACAGTATTGTTCTTCCTAGTTTGGGTGTATTCAAGCCAATCAGGGCTCAACTGTTTGTTTCTGTTACTATCTGGTCTGTTCTTGAATTGCAAGTTTGGTCAGTTTCTTCAGACTTTTTTTTATTTTTCTTGGAACCCTTTATATACCTTGTTTTTTCTGTTTACAGAGGCATATATACAAATATTTCCTTAAGTAAACCTGCGTATACGCATGTTTCCTTAAGCTTTATTGCGTATACACGCAGCTGTGTGCAAACACAGTTGCGTATATCTTATAATTTTCAAGAATTTTTTTTTAAAATATTTTCGTTTGTGAAGGTCTACCTGCTTGTCTGATTCAATCCTGAACAACTACTTTTCTATGACAGTCTTTAGTTTTACAGCAAGTATCTGATTTCAAATTCTCTCTAATTGTGAAAAGGTAGGTCTTATTTGTTTTTCTTGCAAACGTCATCATTTTTGCTTAAACACACAAGATTTCTTGTTAGGAATCTTGGCTACTCTGTGTCTTTAGGGCAGAAATGTTGGTCTCAGTCTTTGTGTCAAATTTTGTTTTGGTGACTTTTTGGTTTGCATGTTGAAAAGATATCTTTATGACCATCTACTTTTCTTGCTTTCCGGAAGTTGTTGGTTTACACTTTCTTAAAAGTTGTCTTTTCAATCTTTTGGTCTTTATTGCCAAGCTCTTGTTGCTGCTTGTTGATTGTTAAGAGCATTTTGAAACACCTTTTTGTTGAGTTCTCACTTGTTTTGTGTTGAAAACTCGTAAAGTGTTTCGTTGCCTATTCTTCGATCATAAAATTTCAGTCTTGTTTAGAGCACTTTTGAAAAGTCATTTTTGTTTTTCTTTTGAAGGAAACTTCTTGAAACTTTGTTTTGTTTTTTTCAACTTCGTTTTGATTTAGTTTTCCTTTTTATGAGTGAAAGCGTATTTTTGTTTGTCTTGAAACTTGCTTTTAGTGTTTGGACAAAATAAGCGTCAACAAGTTATATTCTATCTAAACATTTGAAGTGGCAAATTAAAAATTGATAAACAAGTAACTTTCATTTCTTGATTTAAGAGTAGTTTGAGTTTTGCATCAGCATGTACTTGTTGCATTAGGATTAATTTGTGCATCTTTCTAGGCATCCATAGTTTTGTTAACTTTTGTGAGTGTGAAGCTTGAGTAAAAGAAAAGAAAAGAAAAATTTATTACTTTCTTTGAAGTTCCTCTGAACCTTGTAGAAATTTCTTTCATCAAAAAATGAAAACAAGTGCATTTACATGTAGTTTGGTTTTTATTAATTTCTTTTGCATCAAAACACCACTAGTTTCACTTCCGCTTATCCCTTGACTTAAATAACCACCCATTTAAAAATAAGCGCTAATTAAAATATACTAGAACTTTTTATAATTGTCAAGTTAGACACACCAACAAGTTTTAGGATATTTTAGGGCCTTGGATTAGGTGAGTGGAGAGATAACTCTCCAAGGCCATTTAAATTATCAAACACAGGAGTCTGAATAGTGAGTGAAAATCCAATAGCGTTAGGAAGACCAGGAAAGCTTTGAATCTGGGAGTTAAGCACGAGGCTTTTTGAAGACAGGGAAGAGAAATACCCCCTCTCCTACTTGTCTGATCTTACCTCACGACTGTTCCACCTGGCTTCTGCAACGAGTTGGTAACCTTAGTTGCTACTCCTAGGGATCTACATAGGTGGCTGCAAAGGGGAATCCCGTGGCACCTGAGGTCAACATTGTATCACTCTCAATGGTACTACTGGAGGGCACCCTTACAAAGCTTGGCGGTTTGCACTGACGCAGGCTGTTCTTAGGAGGTCAGTGTAGCTTCCTCTAATACCTTCGCTAATAGGACTAGGCCGTCATTATCCCAGACTATCTTCGGAAGGCCCCTTACTTCACTTTCTTGTATTTTGGAGTCCAGTCCTAATCACCTGGAGTGGAAATAGTTGGAATTAGTTTGACTAGCTGATATCTTTTAGGGAATGTATAGTGTGTGCTCTGTGCTCTTAGTCGGCCTAGCTTTCAATTTTTTGAGTCCTTAGTTAGATCTTAATAAAAAATTCAAAGTGGTTGACCAATCACCTAGACGGTCTCGAAGACTTCGTGGTCTTTCACCACCAAGTTTAGAGCCTTCTCCTAGAAGGCGCAGGGGTAATACTGCCGGTGGGTTTCGTCTCGTGGTGGCTGATGCATCAGGGATTGATCCTCCTCTCGGGGGAATTACTATTCTAGATAGGCCTAGCACTTCCATAGAATAAGAAAGGAACACTCCAGTTATTTCTCGAGTCCTATTTCGGGCGGAAGATAATGTAGAGGTATAAGAACTCCCAGAGTCATCAGCAGCTTCGAATTCTCCCCTACCTTTTAGTTATCCAGAAGTATTATGATACGTTGGGACTCCGATGCATAGACCATCAAGTCTAGGTCACATTACGCACTTACCATCGATGACCACTACTGGAAGCATGGCTTCTACTACAAGTGCTACAACTATGCAAACTCCAACATCACTACAAGGGGGAGGAACGATTTCCATCTCCTTTGCTTCTTTGTTTGGGTCTTTTGCTAGCACATCTTTAGTTGGGTCTACCTCCATTCCTTCCACGAGTGGAAATTCCCAAACCAATGCTTTTAGTTTTGTATTCTTCCCATTTGGACCCATTCACAAGGTATTCTGTCAGTTCCGTTTAGTGCCACCACATCCATGATGGGTGGATCAGCTTCATTCCAGGGTTTTCCTTTTGGAAGTGGTCATATACCACATTCCAACCCAACAATTGGATCTATGCCTTTCTCTTCCTTAGGAAAAAGTAGCAATCCTTTTCAAGGTTGGACTAACCCTGCAGTTAGTGGCATGGGAACTAGGAATCCGTTTTTCGGCCAACAAGGGAATAGGCTGTACTCCACAGTTAGTTCATTTCAAAGTATTCCTTCTTTAGCTTCTGCTTGAAATCCTTATCAGGGGTTATCAACTCCTTATAATCCTTTAGGAGGAAGCTTCGCTGGTTATGGAGGTTTTATGGCCGGAGTTGGTCAAACTCCAAATTTTGTTGGATCACAAGGCTTTCCTTTTGGTTCAGCTGGTTCTGCTGGTTATTTTGGGTAGCCTAGTGCCTTCCAAAATCCAGGCCAATCTTTTCAGAACTTTGGGAGTTCTGCCCAGTCTGGGTGGAATCACCAAGGTCCTCCTGGGCTTCTATTTATCGCAACTTTGAACTTTCAAGATCTCACAAAATTAACAAATGATCCAATAAAATACAATCTGCCTAGCCTCCGGTCTCTACCAAACTCCCTTCAGACATTCCAAAATTCGAAGGGAAGAGTGGTGAAGACCCAAGCGACCATGTAACCACATTCCATTTGTGATGCTCATCAAACTCCCTTATTGATGACTCGATTAGGTTGAGACTTTTTCAACGCACCTTGACTGGTAATGCGACCAAATGGTATATAGAGTTGCTAGGGGGTAGCTTTACATCTTTCACCGACTTAGCTAATATTTTCTTAAATCATTTCCAGTTGCCTATCCGTTATGATGCCGAAACTGAACTTCTGGCCAATTTTCGTTAGGACATGGCAACTCACATTTCTAATCATATTCAGGAATGGAGACGGAGAAATATGCTCATTAAAGCTGAAATTCCTCTGGAATACCATCTCGAATGGTTTTTGAAATCTTTACAACCAGAAATCTCTAAGGATGTCTCCATGTTCGAAGTCTATTCTGAGGAGCAAGCTATTTTTAGGGCCTAACAATTAGAATTGATCTACTCTCAGTCTGGGATCCTAGAAAAATAGTTGCCAGATGCTCCTAGATCTAAGGTTGATATAGCCAAGTCGAAGCTAGGTCCCCATGCGGATGGTATCATTGGATCGATAGACAAAAATGTGGTGAACTTGTTGAGCCAATTGCAGTAGTTGTCTTTGCAAACTGCTCCTAACAACCAAGTCACATCGTCTAACCCTTCAGCTTACCAACCCTCTTCGATTAATGTCATCCAATCTGATAACACTAAAGGAAATCAAAATTACAATGGGAAAAATAAAGGACGAGGTAAGAAAAAGAACCAGGATGGGAAGGCTAACGCAAATAAATCTGGCAATAATGTTGGTGGTGGTAGAAATGAGTCTAGAAAGAAAGTCAAGTTTCCATGCAAGTTGTGTAGTGGATACCATTTAACTCATCTCTGCCCAAAGATTCAAGATGCTCAGCACTTGTTAGGGCAGCAAGGGGCTTCCAGTTCTCAAGCTGTGTTAACCAACCCTTTCCCCAAGGGCAGCAATTGCTTGCTGGCACAAGTTCAAATCCGGGTACTTCCTCAGGGGGCAGCCAGGAAGGGGAAAAATCATAAAATGTTGTTGTTAACACTCAGGTTGTTCCCTGCTTCCTAAAGGGAATACGGCCGAGGTAACCACTGACCAATCTTTTAGCTACAGGTCCTAGCTTACCTGCAACCAGAGAGGGCTCTCTCTTTATAATTTAGCTTTGTTGATGAATGTTTTTAGGCTAGTTATGGTGTGCTATTTTGTTTGAGTTTGGTGGGTTGGTGAATCCAGACAGAGCTGAAATATAGATCATGGAACAGTTTGGTCCATTGGGCAATGGAGTTGAGGTGTTGTGCTGCTGAAGTATGTTTTATGAAGGCAGAGTGTTACTGCAGAGCCAGATAGGCATATGTGAAGCAATTTTACCAAATTTTTTGGATGAAGTTATGGAATTAGTGAGTGAAAGGAAACTAAGAATCTTTCACTATGCTAATAAAGGAAAAATGAAAGTATTGCTTAAGAGAACTTAAGAATTCTTAAACAATATTCACCATGATAGAATTAGTTTAGACATGAGCAATCAAGAATTCATATCCATGGCTAATCCAGAAGAAAACATATTTAGAAATAGAGATTGAGCATAGGGTGTTCAAAACAAATCCTAGGCTATTCTTATTCTCTATTTACTAGGATTATGAAAACATAAGAATTATGGAATACACAGAAAACACATACACAGTTCAGAGAAACTTATTGCTCCAGCAAATGACACAGGAATTCTGCAACATAGCAGAGCTATTCATTTCCATCTTTAGACAGCATAGGAACCAGAAATCTCCACTAGCAATTTGTATTATCAAAATGTCTCAAATATAAAATAGAGCTCTTCAGAAAGAATTTCACTACAACCGACCCTCAATACGTTATCTGAGGGGATATATATACAAAATAGGATACAAAATATCTCAATGGTGAGTTATTGTGCAATAAATTGCACTACCAACTCTCTTACAAAAAGTAAATGAAAAACATAATTACAGCATTTAATGCTGAGATGGCAGCTATCTTTTTGTCAGACAACTTTTGACTTTATGGCTCAGGAAATTGGGCTCTAGTTGTGCCTTTAACTCTGCGTTAATTGAGCCTGCTGTCTGGGTGCATTGGTGAGTCACTTGTACGGATGCTCCCTATGATACCTGTGTGCTGATCTATCTGCTAACCTATACCGTGACCGAGGCTTGATTTTTCTCAAAAAGGAATAACATAGTGGCATTATCTGGGCAGAATTTCCAGCATTGCCCACCACCAATCAGCTAGAGGTAGCTGTGCCTCCTTATTTTCACCAGTGTTTCATCTGCCTCTGTATATCTGTAGAAGTTTGGAGGTACCTCAAATAGATGATTTATCTCATGTTCAATAAAAAATAGATTTTCTAACTTGTCATATAGAGACTGTCTAGAGGGAGGCCCAATCTGATCCATGGGGTGTATGTCTTTGGAAAAGACCTCCAAGTTTGTTCTATAGTAATCTGCAGAGGTTTTGGGATGTGGGAATTTAAGCTTTAAATGAGTAAAAATCATTTTTTCCTCTTTAAGATCATAGGCAGCCATCAATATTTGTTTTTTGGCTAGAGTTGCCTTCAGGAATTGATCATAGAGTTGCACTCTCAACAATTCATTATGTGCCTTGATCTCTATGAAGCCTTCTTTGATTGCAACTGGTTTCTTGCCCTGCTGTCTTGAGGAGGATACCTCTGTGGTGTGTTGTATGGCCTGTTCTAGATGAAATGAGCTAGTGGTAGTCTGTTGGCTTGATTTCCTTTCTCTACTGTGGCTTTCTGCCCTTTCCTCACTGATATCTCCCTCCTCTGTTTCAGGTCAATCCTTGGTCTCTTGGCTTTTGTTTGTTGTGTTGATCCTGTTGGAGGTGTGACCTCCTATCTATCTCCCTTTTTTCCTCTCTCTTTATTGAGAGGAGTTTGTAGAACTAGGATTTGGGGTGGTCCAGTTTGTTGTGAAGGGGCTTTCCCTTGAGTCTAATCTTTTGAGGTGCTGGGCTGCCCTGTCTCTGTCTGTTGCTGTTTATCCATTATTTCTTTACCCTTTGTTGTAGTGGTTGTTGCAGGAGCTTGCTGGGTGTTCTGTGCAGCTGGAGTAGTAGAAGTGCCTTCTCCTACTTGGACTGGCTATTTGAACAATACCTGTTGACAAGAATCCAAGTCAAGAGTTTTTTCCAAATCTTTCACAGTCTGCTCCATTTTTTCTTCCTGAGTCAATTCTTCTACTATTGATTCAGGTACCCATTCATCTTGGTTGGCAAAGTGTTGTATTTGTGGGTATGGGCAATGCTTATAGGCTAGCAGCCTATACTTGACCCTCCTAGCACTGATGAAACCTTCAGGAGCATAAGGGACCCACCAGAAGCTTCTTTTGAGTTTGAGTTGTTGCCCCAGTATTTGATTAGCTCTTGCCAACCATCTTTCTTATTCATGACAAATGGGCCTAGGTGGTCTCTGAACTTTAGGTTGGCTTTCTTCTTGGTAGTGTGGAAGTGTGTAAGATCAGAGTTTATGAGTTGTCTATAGTATTCCGGGGCAAACAACCTCATAGGCACATATTTTGGGAGCCTGTAGGGACAGAGCTCACAACCATAGATTTTGATAACTGTGTGATTTTAGTACAAGCACCAATCACCTATTTTGTAACTTCTAGATAGCTGCAAGATTTTCTGCATATCCTTGGACAATCTGGCAGGAGGAGTCCTCTTTAAGATCATATGACTGGATATACAAACTGGTCAATAAATTCATAGTATGAATAGGGGGAATTCTGGACTTGGTGGAAGACTGAAGACTAGAAGATAACAGACCTCCTCTCACCCTATGAGTCTAGCTTCTTGATTGGGCACTGGAAGAAATCTATTTGATAGTACATGAACAGGTGATAGATGTATGATGAATACTTAAATATTGCCTCCCTATTCAATCTTGACAATTGGTCATGTATCTTGTTGGCAATATATTTGGCATAATTGTACTTCATAGCAGGGGGTTTCTCAAGGCTATATGCAAACAACATGACCAGCACAGTTTCATCAACATGCTCATTTGTGGTGAACCCCAGCACAGAGGTTAACATATCCACCAACAGCTTGCCTATCTCATTGAAATTTGCATATGAAAAAGGCGGTGGCCCAGAAGGTTGGCAGTCTGCCTTCATGAATTTCTTGGCTATTGCAGCAATGTCTGTGCTAGAGAGCTTGGAGCCCTCATCCAGCAAGTACTTAATGGAGAATGGATATAACAGCTGGGTTTGCTTGTAGTTCAACATTTGATTTATGGAATTTGGTGTTATGTAGAAGAGGATGCTCCCAGATGGAGACTTCACAACTCTGAGCTTCTGGTCATAGTTTTCTGCACAAAGGTGAATGACTTCAGGGAAAACATTCATAGAAGGCAGGAAGTAGGTGGGCAGATTGGATTCCCCGATGCCATACATGTCACTATTGTCCAAGTGACTGTTCCTTAGCTGGCAGAAGGTCTGTAAGTGATTCCTCTCTACCACAAAGTCTGTAATGAGGAAATCACTGTCCACCAGTGGCATAGCTTCCAATTCTTTACTAGGTGGATTCACAGGAGCTACATCCAGTGCAGCTAGAGTGGCCATGTCTGGTTTTAACTCGATGTTTTACTGGATTTTCAGGTTTGGTACAAAGGCTAAGGAATGCTTGCTAAATTCTGCTTGGCAGTGAGCAGCTTGACAGTGTAAGGAGACTCTTACAGGTTTACTAAACTGTGGGGCACTCTGTTTTGAAGAACAAGAGTGTGTTTGAGCTAATTAGCTGGTTGTTTCAAGGGAATTTGTTATAACAGGAGTGAGGGAACTGCTGTATTCATTTTTAGCCGATAGATCAGCTTCTCCAATTGTTTTTACAGTGAATTTGCAGAGGGGAATGGGTTTCTTCTAGAGTTTTGTCGCGTAGGGGTTTAACTAGGTTCTTAATTAATTTCAGTGGACAATTTATCAGTGGGGAGCTTTTAGAAGAGTTCTTTTGCAGGAAATTAGGAGAACAAAGGAGAAATGGGGGTAAAGAGGGTGGCCTGCGGTAAATACCTGGTTTTTATGGTGTAGGAGGCGTCGAACATGGACTAATTGCGGGTACTTGGGTTGACGATGAGGGCGGCAACAGCTTTGGCGGGTGAAATTTGGATTTCAACCGTTGAACGTCATTTTCACATGCAGAGGAGCTCCGGAAACAACGAATAAGAATGAATAATAACGGCTAATTCACGTCTTTTTATGCATTTTTGGCCCTTTGGCACATTTTTGGTGATGACGTCATGCTGACGTCATCATGGCCCCGGGTACGGCAGGGTGACGTGGTAGCTGACGTGGGTGCCCAGGTGGCAGTGACACGGTGGCAGGGTGGACAGGCAGACAGGCAACGTGTAGGTGACGTGGAGGCATGGTGGCGGAATAGGTGGGGTGACGTCACGTTGACGGGGCTGTGACGTCAGTGCGGGGACGGGGCGGTAAGTGGTTTCCCGGAGGGCCTAAGGGTGGTAAGTGGTTTCAAAGGGGGGGGGGGGGGGGCCTCCCGAACAACGCGGGAGGCCGACGCGTGGTGGGGGTATGGCGGTAATACCACCAATCCCCCGGACGCAAAAGGTCGGGCGATTTCTCCATAAAAATGACTGCCCACCGTTGGATGGGCAAGGTCAGTGATCGGGCGGTGGGTGGCGAACTTTATGCGATGGCACATTAACGGAGGGGGCCCCGCCCATTATTTTAATATTTCTAAATAAATTGGCTGCGGGGGTGGGTAGAAACATTAGGATTTGGATTTATGGGTTAATGCGCGCCCATTTTTTAAATGTTTCAATTAAAAAACATTATAATCAATTAATTTTGGGCGGATAAAGGGGTAAAGGGGTTTAATGAGGGTGGGGTTTCAGATTTTTTGACCTTTGACCATAGTTTTTGACCAAAATCATAGTTTTAGGGTGAAAGGGGGGCTAATATTAACCCCTGATAGGTTAATATTTCCCAAAGAAGGGTTATATAGCTATAGTGCTAGGGGGAGGTTATTTATACATATTTTTTTGGGAGATTTTTCATAGATTCTAATAGAATTAGGGAAAGGGGGGAGTTAGGGAGATAAATAGTACATTAGTGGTTAATATGGCTTTGTGGGGTGAGTGAAGGGGTAAAGACTAAGTTCAGAGGTAAAACGTAGGAATTGAAGATAAATGAAATGATAAGAAAGATTTTTTACACAAAAAATGTGGCTTCTTTTCTTAATTAAACTTCATGGTTTGACCCAGTAGCTTGTCATGAAATGAAGTGGAACTGGACACTTGAGCAGATCTCAAGGTCCTTGGGGGTGTTAGTAAATGATGTTTGGAGAAAATAGGGGAAATTAGACATGCTTTCAATGTTTTTGTCCTCCACCCTCTGCTTTTGATGCCAATA
>APFE030243792.1:0-10081 GCA_000404065.3 Pinus taeda
ATGCTTAGTAAATTAAAATAATTAAAATAATTTTAGTTTTATCGCTAGAAATGTTCTGAATACGAAAATACACTTCTAACTTCTTAATCCATTTATCTAGATTTTCAGGATTCATTTCACCATCATAAACAAGTAACTCAAATTTAACATCAAGTTTCAAAATATATGTTTTCTTAGGTTTCTTTTCCATTTCAGATTCTGCATTGGAAGAAGAAGATGATGATGATGATGAGGGAGATGATGGAGGTGAAGGTGGTTTATCATTCTTCCCTTTACCTTTGTCCTTCTCTGATGCCTTTGAAGAAGAATCTACATCTCTCCCCTTCTTGTATTCGTACAATTCTCCCAACATCTGCTACATAGTCAAGAATGCCTGCTGAAACTCTTCTTCACTCATCTTAGTTTCATTGTTTTCACCCAGGTCACGTCCTGACATGGTCGATTTATGATGGACTCATCGCTTTCCAATCTCTAGATCAATCTGCTCAAGGATTCCTTATCCTCGTTGTGACTTTGACCTAGTTAACATTAAATGGCAAATTCTACAAATGCAACCTACTCTGATACCAAATTATGTGATCTGAAATTATCGTAAACTAAAACTGATGTAGAATTGATTGACCATTAATGATTTGAATGTTAGCTGAAAGTGTGGAAATCGAGGAAAACTACTTGAGAAGAAGACTTTATGACAGTTGATTAAACATAATAAATATGCATAACATAAGAGAAAATAGTAAAAATACGGTGATACTAAATAGCGAGATTGATGATGAAGTTCGTTCCTCATGGACTACGTCTCTGGGTCCGCTTTCAAGATGGACGACCGTTTTTATTAGGAATGAAAAGAATGTGTTGATTACACAAATATTTGATCAGTATAAATGTGCACAGAGGTACTTCTACTCATTTTCATCAGGTAGTCCTCTTAACTAGTTTTCCAATGCCTCTTACGGATTCCAATTCTGACCCCGGATGATCCTATAACACTAAACACAAAATTGCCTAAGACCTTAAGAATATGTAAGAAAAAATTCAAAAAACCACTCTTCTCATCAATGAAGGAAAACTTCTCCTTTTAAAAGCCTCCAGGTTCATGAAAACCACCATGGCTAAATTCAGGGTGAATTTGGTTGCCTCAGGATGAGTTTTGGAACTTGTTCTTGTGGTTCCATGACACCTAGGCTAGTTTTAATGACCAACACATTTGTTGTTTTAACAACTTCAACAAAAAAAACCATAAATAAACTTTATAATAACCACAGGACTGTTGGCGGCTTGCTAACCGGGCAGAGGAGGTTGACCGCCCGTATGTGAATGGGGCGGTCTAACCACGACCTGACATCTCCTGGCTATCCCAATTGTTTCGGCGATGGCTTCGCTAACCACCCGCATGCGACAACAGCCCACCGGTTACATCTAACAGCCAACCTTCGACGTGGTTGTGATCAAGGCCTATGGTCTTGGTTTTATATTTGTTTTACAGTTTTTTAACATATGAATATAGTCCAAAGTTATATGAGCATAGGTTTAGAGGTTTAGACTTAGGCAATGATTCATTAGGTATAGAATTAGGCTTTGATAAATGGTTTAGGGCTTAGGTGTTAGGTTAATGCCCTTAGGGTTTAGATTTTTAGCATTAGGTTTGTATTAGGTTTAGGTTTCACAAAATAACCTATGTACCTTTTCTTCATCACAAAGTTACATTTGTACCAATATCACAGGATGATAACCTATGTCAATAAACCATATCATACCCTGGAATGTGGATGACAACTCATAATGATGATCAACCTGTGAGGCAATGACATGACACATGTCGTCGACCAATCCTGGCAAAACTATTGATGGAGACAAGTCAACAGCTAGGTACAAACCCATATCCACTTAATGCCATGAAAACCATAAACATTACATGAATAACATGATCCATAACCAACACTATCAAATTGTCGACGCTGAACTGAATTGACGACAACACTAAATAATGATGATGACACTTGAACACCTACTCAATTGAATCAACGAAATCCTCTTAGATCAGTAACCCTTATCTTTAATATCATATGATCCTAATCTTTGGTAGTTTTTTTGTCCATCATTTTGATAAAAAAAAAGTAGTCTCCAAATATGTCTCGTTACACTATAGATATCTATTTTCCTCTATAGTTCTCGTGATTACATTCAACAAAACTGGGCGTAAAGTGTCCTTGTTCTTGTATTTTCAAGCTATATAAATATATTTCGTAACTTCCTAAACTGGCATTCAAATCTAAAGGGTCGAACATTTTTTAGAATCTTTGAATGAAATGAGAAATTTTCAATTAATACCTCCTTTCAGTATTCCATATCGACATTTAAAATGTATAAATAAAATTGTAATATCAGAAAAACAATTGTTAAAATTTGAGAAAAAGGAGTCTATGTATGGGCTCTCAATAATACTCAACAGTTGTTTTGTTACAATCAAATTGGAAAGGATGATTCCTATGTAATATTATCAAAATTTAGAAAAAAAATCAAATTAAAAATATGTAGACATAATACATAGTTTTACAAGATGAAATAATGTGGCTCCTTTCTGAATCTTTTCATCGCGAGAGAAATATTGAATATTTTCAAAGTCTTCAGTATTCCCTAGATTCCCAAATTCATCATTGATTCCTAAATTCATCATAATCAGCATGGTCAAACAAAATTGTAATATCAGAAAAATAGTTATTAAAATTTGAGGAAAAAAACTACGTCCACACCCTGTTAAGTTCTTCTGTCACAATCAAATTGGAAAGGATGATTCCTATGTAATATTATCAAAAAAAAAAAAAAAAAAAAAATCAAATAAAAAATGTAGACATAATACTTTGTTCTATAAGATGAAATAATAAGCATTGCAGGATATGTTACCCCTTTATATTTTCATCTAGACATAAATATTGAATATTTTCAAAGTCTTGAGTATTCCTTAGAATCTCAAATTCATCATAATGAGTGGAGTTAAACAAAATTGTAATATCCAGAGAAAAAAATAAAAAATTAAAAATATATGTTAAATTTTGAGAAAAAAAAATATTTTTTTTCTATCACAACCAAATTGAAAAGGATCATTCATATCTAATATTATCAAAATTTAGAAGAAAAAAAAAAAAAATATATATAATATATATATATATATGTCTTTTTTCTGTCTTTTTTCTTCTAAATACTTTCATCTTACTGGATTACCAAATTCATCATAATAAGAAGTAAAATCAAGTGGTATGATTAGATTAAAAAACAACTACCAGATTAACAAATATAAAATATAAGGTGGAAAAAATTTACAAGATCAAAAAGCACTAAATATAAGAGAGAAACAAAATACAAGATCAACGAGCACTAAATATAAGAGAGAAACAAAATACAAGTAAATTAATTTAAAATCACGTGCACATGAAATATACAATATACCAGTACTAAAATCAGAAATTAATAGGAAAACGTATATATTTTTAGAATCGTAGGCAGTTCAACGAGTACTAAATATAAATGGAAAAAATGGGAAAAATTAAAACAAAACATTAATACGATAACATGTTTATTTTTTAAATCGCACCGTGTTTTCGTAGGTCGAAATAAGGGAAAAACAATGAAAGTAAATTTTTTTTTAGGAAATAGAAAAGTTAATTTAGGATCATGCATACATGAAAGAATATAATACATAAATACTAAAACAAAAAGTAAGTTGATAAGAAAAGATATTTATATTTAAAATCTACCTAGATTTTGTTTATACGTAAGCAAATTTGTGAATTATAAAAATGTATGGTTTTATTTTTTAATATTTAAAATGTATTGAGTTAAGTTGATAAATAGTTTTTATTATATATTTCAATATCATAAAAATTAACTAAAAAAAATATAATAATATTTATTGATTCAACTTATCATAGAAATTATTAACTTGTAAATATCTCTTCCTATAATACCATGGTCAATACCACTACTTATCAATATCACATGCCTAATATTATATGTGTTGATATGATATTTTCTTTAATTAACTAATTTAAGCTAAATTAAGAGGGAAAAATTACAAGTAAATTTCTTTCGAAAATAAAAGGTTAATTTAAGACTATGTGCACATGAAATAATACAATACACAGGTACTAAAACAAGAAATAGAAATTGATAGGAAAAATTTTTATTTTTTAAATCACGACATACTTCCCTAGGTAATGGAGTATGCAAATTATAAAGATATATGATTCTATGTTTAGTATTGAAAAGTATGGTGTGTTAATTATAATTAAATTAGGATAATCATATAAATTAAAAGGCGTAAACATTGATAAACATATCAAAAATAAATTTCCATTATGCATCTCAATATCATAAAAATTTACTAAATTGTGATTTTATTTTTAAATTATTATTATTATTATTAAAAGAGTAAATATATTAGTTAAATATAAATGCATTTAAAAAAATATGTAACAATATTAATTTATTCAGTTTATCATGGAAATTCTTAACTTGTAAATAACTCCACTTATATTACCATGGGCCAATACCACATACCTAATATTATATGTGTTGATATGATATTTTCTATAATTAATCAATTTAAGATAAATTAAGAGCGAAATGAAAATACAAGTAAATTTCTTTGGGAAATAAAAGGTTAATTTAAGATCATGCCCACATGAAAGAATACAATGCAGAAATACAAAAACAAGAAATTAATAGCTTTTTGTTTTCTTCAAATTGCACCACAAGAAATTGATAGGAACTTTTTGTTTTCTTCAAATTGCACCATGGTTCGTAGGTAATCAAGTCTGTGAATTATAAAGTTGTATGGTTCTATGATTTCAGTATTGAAAAGTGTGTTTAGTTAATTATAATTAAATTCGGATGATCATATAAATTAAACGAGTATGTGAATTATAAAGATGTATGGTTTTATGATTTTAGTATTGAAAAGTGTGTTTAGTTAATTATAATTAAATTAGGATGATCATATAAATTAAACGATTGGTAAACATTGATAAACATATCAAAATTACATCTTCATTATACATCTCAATATCATAAAACATAACTAAATTATTATTTTATTTTTTAATTATTATTATTATTATTAAAAGAATAAATATATTAGTTAAACATAAATACATTTTAAAGAAACATGTAATAATAATCATTGATTCAATTTTATTTTTAATTTTATTTTGGCACAAACCATTAAGCTTGAAACCTTTTCTTCGAGGTGGAATTATTATACATATACATTTCTATGTCAGAGAGAGGGAGTTTGAGTTATATGCATTTATTTCTATTCTAGGTCACAACACTACTCATAATTTGGGGAAGTGGGTAAAGTATGTGTTAGGTGGGTGAATTCTCTAACTATGAAGTGAAGTTCTTGTTTTCTTTCACTACTCATAATTTGGGGGAGTGGTAAGAATATGTGTTAGATGGGTGAATTCTCTTATCTATGAAGTGGAGTTCTTGTTTTCTCCCTATGCGGCTACTACATTTACAGACGTACATTTTGGAATGACCACAATGAAGCCAATTATTTTCATTATATGGGATATATCTAACCTTCCCATATACCTTTCTCCGAGCTTGCAAAATTGATGATCTATTCCAATTTATCCATTGTAGGCATGAATGTGAGTCTCATGTGGAATTATGTTTATTTTTACTAGGTGAGATTGACAGACTTGTTTTCCCTATTTTGCAAACAAGTATCCCACTCCTTTGTAGAATATAAATCAAGACATTCACTTTCTGAGCTTTTTTGTTCATTTGTATGTAAATAAATTGTTGTGTTGTTGTCAAAGTTACTTAGAATTGTTGGTATTTTTTTATATGGAACCGAATACATACTAAAAATATTACATCCAATAAAAGTGTTGAAAGTATGGAAAACAGCATGAACATATTAAATTTCAATGTGCAAAATGTGTGCAAATTATTGAAATTTCTTATTCAACATAGATTAATTTGGGTGTGCCTTTTTGGGTGATGTTTTTAAGGACATGTTTTGACATGGATTATATCCACAAACTGTGTGGGGATATTAAGTTCCGGATAATCCCTATAAAATATGGTTTCATTTCTCAACTGAATGAACAGTGTCATATTAAGAAATTTCCTACTGAATTTTTAGTGGAGAAGGTGTTTTAGGGCTTTGACCCTAATAAATTCAACTTCACCAAAGTAGGCGAGGAAGAGGTGCTTTTCCATTTTGAAGAAAGCGAGCAAAAAAAAATTCAGTGCTTGGAAAAATTCCCTATCTTTGATAGTCCAAATATGATTGCCATAAATGTAAACATAAATAGCGAGGATGGAAGCACCTTTTGATACAGTGTTTGAGCATTTTGAGTGCACTTTGATGCACTTCTCATGTTATTCTTTCTTATACTGTAGGTGAGTCCAATTGAGTGTTATAATGTGCTTCTTGAGTACTAGACTATTTTCCTGAATGCATTAACCATGATAGCTTGTTGTTAGAATTTCATTTGGTTGTCAAGGCTGGGAACCCATTTTCTCGTCATGGGTACAAGAGCCTCTGAGATTTTACAACTATAAACCAACTACAATTCCACTTAACTCCACTATTTTAGTTGCGACATTTGACTCCTTTTGGATTGAAACGATTTCGGTGGAAATTTTGAATAGAAATAAGAAGAGGTTAAATATTTCATTCTTTTTATTTTTATTTTATTCGATAACAAATTTTTAAACTATAGCGATATGATAACAACCGTGATATCTAAATATTGTGAAAATTGGCATGATGAATTAATGCAGAAAGGTTATTGCCTCAAGATTCCTTTCCTCATTGACAAAAGGACCCAAAAAAAGTACCATGAAGGTCTGAGAAAGGCAGGGTCAATATCATGGAGCTTCTCGACTATCCTGTGAGGGTCTGTTTTTTTAAGGGGGTAATACTTTGGAGGATCTCTCCAATGATGTTGGTAGTGTTATCATATGTCTTCAAGATAAAAGCATACCATACACTGTTCTCATTGCAAATTGGTGGCAAAAATGGTTTTTTGTTTCCTTAGGTATATTGCTAAACATCTCCGAATTGTGTATATAACTAATGCTAAGTAGAAAAACAGGCTTTGGGAAAGGTGGACTAAGATATATTAGACACTCAAGTTAATATTGTTATGTGGGAAAACATAAATGGTAAGTTCATTGTAAAAGGAGGATACCCCTATATACAAGGTTTGAGAAATAGTCTAGGAAATGTTTAGATAAATGGCTTCTTTGGCGATTCAAAGTTTTTGGGTTAGAAGCATATCAGTAATGAGCATTGTCATAGCTTTGATGAAGACATGTATAATATACTGTCGTAATGTACTCAGTGGTTGGAAAGATGGCATTTGATGCAAATTTTCTCCATGTATTGTTATGAGACTCTCCAAATGAGGGATTTTATGTATAATTGCAAAACCACTAACCAAAAATATAGTTTAGTGGATATGTAAGACCCGGTTTTATCATTTGGTTCTATACACAGCACACTTGTTTTGTCCCTTTCTTAAGGATGGATACATCTGTGCGGAAGATCTTGCTAGCTCTCACAAAGTTTGGTTCTTTTTTACTATTCCAATAAAATATAAATACTATCACAACTACCTAAAATTGGGCTGATATATTACTTATACCTAATAGTATTAACTAGACTTTTACAAAACATTTAAACAATCATTATCTTTGCAGATCTTGAAAACTTAGAACCCAAAAAGCTCAAAAATATCATCAAGAAATTGTTCAACAAACCAATAAAGTAGTGACAAAGGTTATTGAGAATCTATATCAAGCTCATAAATTACTATCAAAGAATTTATATTGAAGACAAACACCTCGTCTCAATGTAGAGGATCTCCTGTTATTTAATTTTATCATATTGAAGAATTTGTAATTTTAAAGTTTATTGATATTTATTCTCTAGTTAGATTGATTTTTTGCTTGTGTTGTTTACAAATCATTAAGCTCGAAACCTTTTATTTGATGCAAAATTCTAATACATATACATTTCAGAGAGAGAGAGAGAGAGAGTTTGAGTGATTTGCATTTATTTCTATTCTAGGTCACAGCATTACCCATAATTTGGGAGAATGGGAAGAATATGTGTTAGATGGGTGAATTCTTTAATCTATGAAGTGGAGTTCTTATTTTCTTTCTATGCAACTACTACATTGATAGACTTCGATTTTGGAATGACCATAATAATGAAAATTATTCTTCATTTTATGGGTTATATCTAGCCTTCCCATTTACATTTCTTTAAGCTTGAAAAATTTGTGATTTGTGCCAACATCTCCATTATTCGCATGAATGTCAGTCCCCTATGGAATTCTATTAGGTTTCACAAGGTGAGATTAATACACTTTTTTTTCTCTATTTTTCAAATAGTTATCCCACTCCTTTGTAGGATTTAAATCAATACCCTCACTTTCTCACCTTTTATATTCATTGCTATGTAAATAAACTGTTTAGCTATTGTGAGAGTTAAAAATTGTTGGAATTTTTGTAGATGTAGGAACCTAATACATACTAAAAATATTGCATCCCATAAAAGCATTGAATGTATGGAAAATTGTAGGAACATATAAAATTTAAAATTGCAAAATGTGATGCAACTTCTTGAAATTTGCTATTGAACATACATTAATTTGGTCATGCCTCTTGGGGTGATGTTTTTAAGGACACGTTTTAACATGGATTCTATCCGCAGACTATGCGGGGGTAATAAATTATAGATCAACCCAGACGAATATGGTTTAATCTCTCAACTGAATGAAGGACATCATGTTAAGAAATTTCCTACTGAATTTCAACTATAGGTGGTCTTGTAGGGCTTCGACCCCAGTAAGTTCAACTTCACCAAAGTAGGGCGGAAAGAGACGCTTCATGCCTTTGACAGTCCAAATGTGTGTTCCATAAATTTAATTAGAAATAATGATTATGACAACACCTTTTCATGCAGTGTTTGGGTTTTTAATTGTTCATTGATGCATTTCTAATGTTATTCTTTTCTATGCTGCAGGTGAATCCAATTGAATAGGGGCATGTGGTAACTGTGCCTAGAGTATTGGAATGCTTTCCCAAATGTATTTACCATGATAGCTTATCGTTACCATTGCATTTGGTTTTCGAGGCTGACAATCCAATTTTTCATCTTGGTTACAATAGCCTCGAATATTTTGCAAGTATAAACCATCTACACTTCCACTTAAGTACACTATTTTAGTTCAAACATGTGACTCTTTACTCATTGAAACTATTTTGGTGCAACTTTTGAACATAAATAAAAGGTTAAATAATTCATCATTTTAATTTTTGTATTCAATACCTTATTTTGAACTATAGAGATATGATTACAACTGTGATATCCTAAAATTGTACAATTTGGCGTGATGAATCAATGTGGAATGATTATTATCTCAACATTCTTTCCTGCACCCACAAAAGGAGTACCATGGAAGTCTGAGAAGGTGGGGACAATATCTTGGAGCTTCTTGACTATCTTGCGAGGGGCCTGGTTTTTGAAGGGGGTAAAACTTTGGAGGATCTCTCTGATGTTGTTGGTAGTGCTTGGATTTGTATTCAATGTAACAACATACCATACAATGCTCTCATTGCAAATTGCTGCAAAACAATGTTTTCGTTTCCTCTGGTATATTGTAATAACGTATTACCAATATTTGTTCCTCCCTCATGTAGTAGTGTAGTTTGCATTGATGGTTGTGTTGATACTTGTTTCTTTTTATAAAGTATATAATCCCTTTTTATATTACTAAATATCTTCAAATTGTTCATGTAACTAGCATTACGCAAAAAAACAAGCTTTGAGAGAAGTGGACCAAGAGATATTACATACTGAAGTTAATCCTTCTATGTGGAAAAACATGAACGCATTTAAAAAATTAAATGGTAAGTTGATTGCAAAAAGAGGATACCCCTATATACAAGGTTTCGGAAATAGTCCTGGAAATGTTTAAATAAATGGCTTCTTTTGGGGTTCGATGTTTTTGGCTTAGAAGCATATCAATAATGAACATTTTTGTACCTTTGATGA
>APFE030243796.1:0-12381 GCA_000404065.3 Pinus taeda
GTAGAAATCTCTTCTACAAATCAACCAGCTATGATACCATGTAGAAATTTTGAATAATTTAACACATATTCAACAGAGATTATCCTGATCATGTACTATTGCGGAAAACATACACAATACATAAGCTCCTCTACGTTGATCATCAAATAGCAGCATCAATAACAATAAAACATCAAGAGCATTCACACATTAACACAGTATGTATCCCGGGGAAAGCATCTCGCTAAAAACCCCAACTATCTGTATATTAATGATTGAGTCATGTAACATTACACAACATAATACTTCTCACAAGTATCCCCACCTCTGTTACACACAATACAGCTCAGATCTGAATCAATCACTGGCTCAAATCTCCTTCGCTGCTTGCCTGCCTCCGCTGCTCAATACCTGCTCAAGAACTGATGATAATTCCAAGGCAACCACGTATTTACTTGGCTAAATCACGTGAGCACAAGCTACAATGTGGGAAAATACGTGGGCAAACTCATTTGCATACTCAATCCCTTGATTGTGCAAGATCTGATGCACAACTATAGTCACAACTGATAGCAATCTGATTCTCTAACACCTGTCCCTGCTGAACTGAACATGCACTGACATGCAACTGAGTTAACTGATGTATTCATTAGTTGTATTATGAGTTAATAACTTGTGAATTAATTAATACCTAATTCACCCAACTCATCTCTAGTCTATTTTCCAGTTAGACTAAATACAACCAGTTTAACAAAGCTAAACTGAACACAACTCCATCAACTGCACCTCCAGTCCACTAAACTCAACTCACTTGAGTTCTAACTGAAGTCCTGCATGCAAATATTAGTCATCCCATAGGTAACCACGTATTTCCTTCTGGGATCTGCATGTACCACATCCGTAGCTCATCCTGAAGTGCTCCAAGAGAATAAGACAAAGTTTATAGTCTAAATATTATTATGAGCTAATAATATTTGACTGTTCTATATTTAGACTGAGCAGTCACTCCGCTGTGGTGTCACTCCGCTGTGGTCTAAAAATAGAATTCCATCTATTTTTTCCAACTTGATCAATCATCCCTAAACAGCAACCTGCAATCCATAGACATGATCCATATGTCTAAAAATAGTCATAGTCTAAAAATAGACTTGCGCCAAAAATAGCCTGCGGGCCCACTTAGTGAAGGCGACTCTTTTCACTAAGCTCCATCATCTTGTTGCAATCTCAACAAAAATCAGGGAATATCACACTCCAACTAGAATGAGGGAGGCCTTGTCACGAGTGCCTCTCTACAAAAAGTCTATGCAGAACCTCCAAGCCAGCTGGATAGGCCTCAAGTTTAGTCCACCTTTGCTTTTGGGATTGTTAGAAGGAGGCACAGAAGAAGAAGAGCATAAGCAGTGGGAAGAGGTGGAAAGGAAGGCTGGATTCCATGACAGTGAAGAGGATACTAATTTAGAAGTCTCAGATGTGAGGGAGGCGATCAAAGCAATTAAGGACGAGGAGCTGGACTAGTTTCTCAGAGGATGAGCAACCCTTTTAGCAGGGGGGTGATGATGAGCCCCAAATTGGGTAACTTATTGGGCTTTGGCCTAATTATCCTTGTTCAGTCCTTGTTCAATCCTTAATTTTTCATAGCTAATGCATTATTTTTCAATCTGTTTATGTCATTTGTATGAATAAGGGTAGTCACTCATCCTAGGTGGCTAACACGTGCTTATTTCAGGTTTTTTTGACATATGTTGGAGCAAAACCGAGCAATCATGGGCTAGAAGACAACTAAACTTGAGGTGAGGATTCGTAGGGGGGTTGTCTATGACATTAAATAGCCCTTCCTCGGGATCTTCACCCCCAAACTCCGAGCTGAAAGGCCACCAAAAACGGATCTTGAAGGCAACCAAGCTGATTTTGGAAGGGACTGTCTACTAACAGTTTGGACAGCCAAGTCCCATAGATTTAGGAGGCCAGCTAGGGCCCTCGTGGTGTATAAATGATAAGGCCTTAGCCTTCGTAAGGGAATTTTGAAACCATTGCATATTTTTGCACTACAGTGCTGTTAGCTTTAGCTTGTTCTCTTGTAGCCATTTTGGCATAACTCTTGACTTATGACTATTTTTTGATAATGAGAAGCAGTTCGATTTTATATCAACTCTGAGTTTTCTATAGGAGCCGTAGCTCTCAGGGTTGGGCCCAACCTGAGAGCCTAGGGTCTCCTTTATGTACTGATATCTTTCCTTTATGCATCATTGTTTTCCTTTTATTGCATTTGAAACGTATTTCTGTTAGGTAGATTTAGTTGTGTTGATTAACTAGGTCACTGTTTATGAATAGAATTGCTTCAGATGTTTAGAATAGATTGGTAGGATAATAACAGGGAGAAAAGCTCCAGAAAAGGGTCAACAACACTTTCAGTTTCACCTCTTCCTTATTGGATCAGGGGCTGGAATTGAAGTAACCATGCTGTCCCAACCAAAAACACTAGTTTTCTTTACCATGCAATCTTTAGTGTACTATTTTCCTTTGCAGAAGTTGGTTATGCATTTAGATCTCTGAAATGTTTCATTGCATAGTTGATATACATGGTTCTCTTTCAAATAAAGCTACTGTTCATTCACTTTATTGTTAGTTAGATTAGATTAGCTAGGAATTTGATTATTTGCAAGAATTTGTTGATTCAGTTGAATGTACACTGTGCAGAGCATCTCTACCACTCTTTCATCCACCTAAGCCTCATCAGAGCCATCTGTTCCATCTCTTAGCTAGGTTCCTCGTCTCACATATGTCCTCTTGCCCACGTAACCCTACCTTTTTGTGCAATCACTGTTTCAACCTTCTTTGAGCCAATTCAACCTTCTACACCTTCTCACCACTCCATCCACCAGTCCCTGGGACACTTCAGACCCCTATCCTACCTCCATATCCATTCATGCATCTTCCCTCACTCACCCATCCTCTAAAATCCAATTTTTAAACATCCTGTAGAAATTTCTGAACATCCTGTAGAAATTCCTGAACATCTTGTAGCACCCCTGCAGACTTCCTGTAGAAGCTTACAAATGAGGTTTCTTGATAGCCAAACTTTGTGAAACTCTTTGGAAGGGTGTTAGGGACTCCTTAGACCCTCTCTGAACCTTCCCAACCTTTTCCAAGAATTTCTCCTCCTTGATCCACCCCTGCACAGTAAAGAACAATGAAAGCACATGCATGATGAAACTGACGACTTAATAAAAAATACAAAAAGATGTTTTCTTAGGATAGAGGTAGTCTAGAAACATGTATTCTACCTTCATAGAAGTAATGGAATCTCTTTCAGTAGTTTTCATTCTCTTATTTGCATCAGTAGGACTAACTGGTAGAATTAGGGTTTACTAGGGTTTGCGCTTTCCTTCAATTTTTCAATCTCTTTTCGCAAATAGATTAGCTTCCTTCAAGTTAGATTTCATCCATCAATTAAAAAGCATCTTCTAAGAGCTCATAGAAGTTGGCTTAAGCTCCTAGCGGACTTGTGCCAGCTGACCAAGTGATAGCTACGACAAGAGCTAGTACTTGTGCATACAATACCGTCGCTTCCAAGTTTGTTACAAACTACCGGGTTGATAAAAGTAAAGAAGGGAGTCCCAGGAGTTGCAACATTATTGCTGCAATACTAGAGCCCACCACCTGCTACCCCTCATTGCACCTAATCTTTGCATTATATATTTCCTATTAGATTAGATTTCTTAACTAATAATCCCTGTTAAGGGTTGCCATGTTACAATTTATTATTTTGCAGGTCTTAGATTGGGAGGCTGGCTGAAAAGAACAATTTTATTGCAAGAAGTATCAAATTTCATTTTGGGAAACATTGTCATCTCACTTCAATTCACAACTCATTTCCTCACGTTACCTTTCAGCAACATTTTCCTATTTTTCTTTACAACAACATCTCTTTTTCCCGTTGCTGAAACACCAGCTTTTCCCCATTTTTCCCGTCGCTGAAACACCAACCTTTCCCCGTTTTTCCCATTGCTGAAACACCAATTTCTCCATTGCTGAAACACCAACCTTTTCCATCTTTCCTTAAAAACACCAATTCTCCCCACTTTTCCCGTAATTGAGGCATCAATTCCTCTCAAAAAGGACCAATACATATCACTTTCCATTGTGAGAATCATCCATTGATCCTTATAATTGTGTTCTTTCACTACCTCCTCCTATGATTATAAAAATCCTTTTATATAAATACCCTCATATTTCACAACCCCTTTTCATAACTATTGGTGATCTATTAGCAACGACATTATATTTTCAGCACATCAATCAAAGGTAAACATGAGGTATGCGTTTGTTATGTGTAAATATTAAACTATAGTTAATGAGAAGATTGTGACATGATTACCACAATTGCCGTACACTCAAACTTATCATTTTAGCCGTAGTTGGGGGGGGGGAATACCAAAATTTTTCAATCATTTCACGATACGCCAATCACCGTCATTTTTTTTACCACGACTATGTCTTGTCATCCCATCTCTGTCTTATTATGTCACAACCTCATTTGCAATATTTACTCTGTTTCGGCTGTGGTAACTTGGCTCTGTACTGTGCATTTTACTGAAGCTAGTAACTATGGGAGGTAACACTATTCGAAATGAACCCGGATCAACAGCTCTATTGGAATTACACCCAGAAGTATATCAGATTTTTCAGCAGAGAGGCTGGGTAGATTATTTTTGAAGGCTCCAAGGATTTGATTCTCAGCAAGTCCTTGAATTCGCACGTAATCTAAAGGAAGGTTACTCTACTGTTCAGGGAGTCCGAATTCCAGTGACAGAGGAGGATATAGTGTAGGTTTCAAGTTTACTGGCCGATGGCATTTGATGGTTCAGTCGTAAACACATCATTTTGAACACACATCAGGACTTTCTTCTACTTGGAGAGTGGGTCGAGCCTAAAGGCAGTGGTGTTGCACTTCATTCATTACCACCTCCATGGCCGATGGTTGCACAGTTTGTCAAGCACTACCTCCCCTGCGAAGGACGTTACCAGGTAGTTTATCAGCATGATTTTGTGTTGTTAAATCATTTAAGACATGGTCATCTGTTAAATATGCCATACTATCTGCTTGGGTGTCTAAAGAATATGTCACATTATTCGATGAATGCAAGGTACCCACTCCTTTCCCTTACTCACCATCGTCTTGTTCAACTCCTAATTTAGAGAGGCTTTGCCCAACAAAATCCCCCTCCCCTTAACAACCCACCCCAAGAAGCTGCTGAAATTCCTCAACCAGTAGTTGAAAATCCCCAGGAAGTTGTTGAAATTTCTCAACCAATAGCCGAAAATCCTCAAGAAACTGCCGAAATTCCTCAAACAACAACCGAAACTCCCCAATTAGATGCTGAAAATTCTCAACAGACCCCTAGAATCCCTTAGCAAATTGAAAATCCTTCTGCACAACAACCAGAGAGCATCTTTGATTCCCCAAATATTCCACCACCCACAACAGTCAATCCAATTGACCCCTCCACTACATTGACCCCACCCCATAATTTAGCTGAATCATTCACTCACACTCTCCATATCCCCAGTGATGATTTAGATGATAACATTCCCATTGCTAAGCTAAAAAGAAAAAGGCATGAAAAGGCTGCACCCATACCAAAAAAGATGAACAAGGGCCTCAGTTAAAGAAGCTACTACTACTGATGACCTTCCTACCCTAAAGAAAACTGCTCATAAAAGAAAACCCACTATTCTTCCTGCCTTTTTACCTCGAAGACGAACAAGGACATCTTCTGAAGCAGCAACTGAGACCACCACCCTAAATTCCCCACCTTTTATCCTAAAACCCCATACCCCATCACATTCCCAAGGTTGTGAATCTTTAGCCACCTCACCCTTGGATACTGAAATGCAAAATGCCCAGGATTTTGTGACATCATTCCTTTCAGAAGACGCAACTGTCACACAAGAACCAACTGCTGATTCATCAAAATTAGATACCCAAGATGATGTACAACATGTAGCCACCCCACAAGAACCAGCCACTGACTCAACAGGTGTTACACAAGAACCACCCGCTGATGAACATAAAACAGATGACCAGCATGTAGCTACCCTACAAGAACCAGTTACTGACTCAGCAAGTGCTACACAAGAACCACCTGCTGATGATCATAAAATAGATAGCCAGGATATTCCACAGGATATAGCAGTTACACAAGAACCAGCTACCCAGTCAGCAGCTGCCACATGAGAACCATTTGTGGATACGCAAAATTTGGATGCTCAGGATGACATAGTCGTTATAGAATCAGCTGATGATTCAACAGATGTCATACAAAAACCAACTGCTGAAGCTGCAGATAATGAAGCTGCTACGGAACAACAACCCTTCCACCCCCTGGAATCAGCTACAGAGACTGCGACTGTTACAGAAGGCCCTGTCACGTTGGCTTCCCTTCTACAAGAAAACGAGTTTCTGAAATCAGAGCTCAAGGTTTATAAGCAGGAATTAATAGTGGCAAGGGAAGCCTATGAAAGAGAGCTTAATCTCTATACTTTAGCCCATGTAGCATCTGCAGCCAAGAAAAGTGCAGAAAAAGATTGATATAATGAATACATGTGCAGCCAATGTGGTAATATTTACCATCAATCCGGTTATAAGATAGTCGAAGTCCCATTGCCTGGAACCACTCCTGCATCTACTCCTATTATAATTAAAAAAGAACACTTTGCTGTTACACAAGAACCAACAGGGCCTTCAAAGATTTTTCAAAAAGAAGTGAAACCACAAGTATCTCGGCCTACTCTAGTTATTAAAGCTGAAAGTCTTGTACCAAGGCCGACAAAGATTGCGTTTACTCAAACTGAACCTCGGCGTGCAAAGATTGTCTTCACTCAGACCTCAGGCACTCAAGCACAGATGGATATATGGAAGAATGAGTATGTTATGTCACAAGAAAGGATATTGCAAGAACACAAATTATCATGGCAGAATCATATATATGCAATTTGGGAAGTTTTGGATCAGTCTTGTGCGCAGCCCAAGGAAAATAAAAAGTTAAAAACTAGATTGTCTCTCATCTTTGATTTGGTTCAATGACTACTGGCCACTAGGAAACCATCCTTTAATTATTCTGTGTTTCTAGAAGAATGCCTAGCATTCTTCCAAGTAAAGGCAATCAGAGATGGATGACCTCATGAGGTATCTACACCTCAACAGTTTATTGAAACTTTCATAGAGCCATCAATCAGTGAACAAAATTTACTATGTGAAATTTACCTCCATAATAAAGCCATGCCTGAGGATAGAAAGTTTAATCTGATCCCTCTGGTTGGTGACATTCAGATTAGAGCCTTTGTCTCTTTCCTGGCCAATCAGCTCACGTGGCAAAATTCCTTCCTTTCAGCAACACACAATGAAGATAATCACCTTCTATGGATTCGATCCGAGCCACAGAATGTTGCTGTTTTCATTGCTGAACATTGTCAGGTTTTAAGGGAACCAGGAATGACCGAGCACATCAGAGAATTACAGGTAGCAGTCTTAAAGGATTGCCAGCATTGTGTCAAAACTAAGGGAGCTCTTGTCTTACAGGCAAACAACCTATTTTGGGAACATTGCCGTAAGGAGAGAAAGGAATATCATCCCTTTAACCCTCTTAATCTTCAAACAACAATTTCATGACTATCTAATTATGTTAAATGCATTCAACAGTGTGCCGAAAAATGGTTGGGTTATCATTTTCACTTCCCTCTTCTATGGCTCCTAGCACAACAATATAAGGCTTACTTCAAGTTGTCCAAAAAGGAGGAGCTTGCAACATGGTAGAGATTACAGAATGTCCATGGTTTTAGAGATTTGGTTGATAGCACCTTCTATACTTACTGTATAAGTAATTTGCATTGTACATCCCAGTACTCGGACTCAGACTCAGAGTAAAAAATTGCATGAGGACATGCAACCCTTTCAGTTGGGGGGGATGTTAGGACCTCATATTGTCCCTTTTTGACCATACATTTTGCTATGATGTCATCCTTTTCAACCTATATTTAAAGTCCTTGTTATTATTTTAACCCAATTATTCCAAAGGTACACAATGTTTCTTCTCATCACTATACGCTTAATTATTTTACATATAATTACGCTATCTTCATAGTTAATCATTGAATTGTTAGCTGCTGAACAGTTAAAGAATGGTGTGCAGTCCACGTTGCTGAAACTGCCTGGGGTTTGCAAGATTACTTTTGCAATTGCTGAAACAGTAAGAATGACACGCAAATCTCATAGTTGAAACAGTTGTGATTTGCATTCTAGATTTGATAGCAACAGAAGAAGATCACTGGATGAGCTGCTACACTGGATGTAACGACCATGATCCAAAGACAACATTACTGTAACAACATTTTGTTGATGGGAAACTGATTTCCCTATTTTTGTATATTGGGTTAAAATAGAACTTACAATGTAATCAGTTGTAATAGATGTTTCCTCTTTAAAAAGAGCAAACATCTACATTAGAGGGGGACGAACAGACTGCGGGGAAGGCTTAGTTGAAGGAACAAAATTGGAATCCTTTTTGTAATATGACATATTGATGGATGAATAAAATTTTTGTTCTGAACATCTCTTTCTAGTTCTTGTCTCCTAGGGAATCTTGTGAGAAGGACAGGGCCCACCTTCATCACAAGATTCACCCACTGTAGTGTTTTAAGTGTGTATTTTCTCCATACCTTGATTAACAGTACTGTTTACTGAATATTGTTTAGACATTTTTGTTGAAACTCTGTTTCCTTTCCAATTGATTACTGCATTGTCTAAGTTTATCCATAGTTAGTTCATAAGTGTTTCATTGTCAATTGAGTTTATAGCGTGAGTTGGCAAAGCTTGATGATTAGAAACAGGTGCTGAAGATTCCTGCTCCGGGAATAGGGTCCTGTTCTCTGTTACAGCATAGCCAGTGCTTTCCTTTGCAGATTGATTCTTTTTCATTAGATTACTCCTTGAAGGAAATTAAGCATTCTTTGGTAGCTATCTGTAATAGAGTGTATTTGTTGTAACACAGAGTGGAGCTTCAGTTTGTTTAAAGCGAGGTGTGATTAGTTTTTACTACAACTTTTATTGCTTTTAAGATTGAGTACATATAGTACGTAGTTGCCTTTGAAATAACCAGACTTCCTTGGGTTGACAATTTATGTAGCACTTGGTTGTTTAAATTAATAAGCAATTAAAGTGACCAACACTAACTACCATGGATGTCTACACATATACACCATATAGAAATGGATTTCCCAAACATCTCCTCACTTGGTGCAGTGTACCAATATGCTATCAAAATCAAGAAAAAAATTAAACAGGGGAAGTGAGACTTTGGATGTGAAAATCCCTCACAGCAAAAACAGGGCAAGGGCATTCCAAAATCACATGAAAAAGGACAAAACGAAGGTGGACCACCCCAAGACAACCCATCTAAGCCACAAAAAAAGAATGGTAATGGAAAGATGAAGAAAGACATGGGAAAGTGTTGTAGTTCCACAAGAGCTCCTCTCATAACACTGATGAATGTTGTACAAGACAATCATTGGTAGCCAAACTAAAAGCCTCAGAGTCAAATGCAAGTTTCAACTTTATACTAGATCGTGACAAGGGAAACAAATAATTGATGCAGAACTTAGTGGCACCATTGGCAGAACCAAGATTTAGCAAAATGAGCCCAAAGATATGGAGGAAAGTGAACACCTCTTTCACTCACAGATGTGGGTTAAGGGTGCTCCACTGCATTTCATTGTTGATAGTAGGAGTCAAAATAACCTCATTTCAACAGAGGTCTTTAAGAAATTGGGACTACCAACAATGCCACACTCGCAACCATATACCATTGGGTGGCTCCACCCAGGGAGAGATCTTTGCGTTAGCCAATAGTGATGCCTATTGTGTGGCATCAAGCCCTTTAACGATGAGGTATTGTGTGATATTTATCCCCTTGAAATTTTTGATGTTCTTTTTGGCCAGCCCTACTTGTGGAAATGTCATGTTGTATATGTGTCTAGACTTCATAGTGTTATTATTACATTGGGTAGATAACTATTCAAGATACCAGAGGTAGCTCTACCTACTACTATTTCTTTGATCTTTGCTTAGAAATGTAGTAAGGTCATCACCCAGATTGAGAAATTTTCCTTCTTCCTGATTCAATCTCAAAGTAAGGGGAATGTTGTGTCCATATCCATGGCCTCCACATGGGTCTCCTCTATACAGTAGAGGCAAGTGGACAATTTTGTGGAATAATACAAAGACATATTCTCCTCACCCATAGGGGTACATCTGCACTGTCAGGTCAAACATTCAATCAATATGACCCCTAGTGCACCTCTACCTAATGGGCCAATCTACCACCTCTCTCTTATGGAAAATGAGGAATTAGAGCAATAGATCCAAGATCTACTCCAAAAAGAGCACATTGATTGAGTTCCTTACCCTGTGGAATCCAATTGTATTCGTGTAGAGCAAAGACAAGACCTGGTGACTCTATATTGATTATAGGGCCCTTAATAAAATCATAGTCGTGAATTAATACTTAATTCCTTGAATTGATGACCTTCTTCAGTAATATTAATTTGAAGTCAGACTACGACCAATTCCGAATTGAATCCACTAGTGTATGGAAGATTTCTTTCAAACCCAAGGAGGGTCTTTTTGAATTGTTGGTCACACTCTTTGGTTTGATGAATGCCCAAAAAAATTTGATGAGGCTGATGGATGATATATTGTGTACTTTCACCAAATATTCTGTGGTTGCATATCTAGATGATATCTTAATCTTCAACAATATTTGGACAGAACACTTGTAGCATATTCAATAGGTGCTTCACACTCTACAATAACACAATCTACGTGCTAACTTGGAAAAAATCTCATTCAACATGAACAAGGTCCAATACATAGGCTACATTATTAATGAGAAAGGTGTGCATGTGGATCCAACTAAGATCCACATCATTCTTGATTGGCCATCCCCGACAACTCTAATAGAGCTTTGCAGCTTCTTAGGTCTTCCTAACTTATATCAAAGGTTCATGTTGTAGTTCTCTTATATTTCTTAACCCTTAAGTCAGGTGACCAAGGGTGGAACAAAGGAAAAGTTTTTTTTGGTTTGAATCATAACAAAAGGCATTCGATGAAATGAAACATTGCCTTTACTCTGCACCAGTCCTCACCTTGCTAGACCCACAATAACCATTTTAGATTGAGACAAATGTCTTTGACTATGTTATTTCTGTAGTCTTGATTTAGCATGAACATATGGTGGCCTATCACAGTGAGACACTCTTTGATGCTATCCGAAGATACCCAACTTATAGTAAGGAGATGCATTCCATCGTGTAGGCTTGCTGGCAATGGAAGCATTATATTATGGGGCAGGAGACAACCATCCACACTCTTGACATGCCTCTACGATCTATGCATGTAAAAGGGAAGTTACATAATTACCACGAGCATAAATGGACCATATACTTGCAACAATTCCATTTGAACATCAAATACAAGAATGGTAGGACAAATCTCATCACATAATTCTTTAGTTAGCACCCATTTGCGGCACTAACAAAAATTTTCAACTCTTGTGGGAATGAGACCTCTAGATGGCCATTTTTATACAACAACAAATTAAAGTTTTCTACCACATACAAAATATTGATGACAGATAAGCAAGTTCCAAACTTCCACCTCTAGGGTGCATTGTTATTCTACCTAGGCCACCTTTGTGTTCCTTCAAGTGATCATGCCAAGCTGATATGGGAGGCACATTATTGTCAGGTGGCAGGGAATTTTTGTGTGGAAAAGAGGATGGAAGTACTACACAAGTATTTTTATTGGCTGAACCTCTGACAAGATGTTGACAAGTATATCAAGTCCTGCACTGCTTGCCCCATTTCCAACTAACCATTAAGAATCAAGGCTTGTACACCCTGTTAGCACTTGAGATTTCACCTAGGCTGAGATAGACAAATCTCAAAGCTACATCAAACCATTTCACCTCGTAGCTAGCCCTACGAGGTATGAGAAGGCTCTCTCGGGTCAAAACTCGATGGATTTTGTCAATAGGATGAGTTGACCAATTAGGAACAAGGATTTTAGGCTAGTAAACTGATAAAGGGGATTGATTTGAAGTTTTTGGGTTTTTTGGTGGCAATTGGAGGGAGTGCAATTCAGGGTGCGGGGATTGAGCTCAGTTTTTGCAGGTGGGTCTTTGGGGCAAGGTAGGAGTTTATGCTGATGCCTTTAGCTGAAAGAGATGATCAAAGAGGAAAGGAGAGAAGGCTAAAGAGGGCGAACAATGAATTCGAATCCTCTCTAGACAGTGGAAAACATAAACTTTAAACAAAATTGAAAGCTGAGCATGGCATGCATGAATT